>WBNQ01086852.1:15603-42927 GCA_013401375.1 Spizella passerina
GGGGGGACTGGAGATTAAGTCCCGAGGAAGGAGGGGAAAAAAAAAAAAAGTAATATGTGTGTGTGTGATTGAGATTGAGGAGGGATCGGGGCGGAATGTGGGAGCTGTTACTGGGGGAAGGAGCCAAGCGGCGCGGAGCAGCCGGCGGCCCGCAGACACTCCGGGTGCCCGGCCGCGCCGAAATGGGCGCCGGCGGAGGGAAGGGAAGGGAAGGAAGGGAGGGAAGGAAGGAGGAAGGGAAGCAGCGGAGCCGGGAGGCGAGGCCAGGCGAGGAGGAGCGGCCCGGCCCGGCCACACAAGCCCAGCGCGGGGGTCGGGAGGGGACCCGCTCCCTGACGCCTTCCCCGCCGCGCCCGGCAGTGCGGGAGGGGAGGGGAGGCGGCCGCGGGCGAAGGGAGGGAAGCGAAGGGGAGGCCGCCCGGGCACGGCAGGCCCCAGGCCGCGGAGCTTTTCTAGGAAAGACATTAAACTGCGCTGCCAACAGAGCTTATGTAAATGCAGGATGTAACATGGTGGTTTTGCCTCTCTCCTCGCAGCCCGTCGCGGTTGGCGATGGCACCTGGCACCGGGATCCAGCCCCGTGTGGGCACTCCGCTGCCGCCTCTGCCCTCTCGTTTCCTTTAATGAAAATAATCCTCCCCAGCCCCAATGCAATGTCCTACCTGGGTGCTGCTCATTTTTACAATTGAAATGCTGTTTGTCATCTATAGGGCCGCATTGTTTGTTTTGGAAAGCGAGCGTTGTTAATCAAAACCACATTCGTCACCAAGCAGCCCTTTCCATCTTAAAATGGTTTTGCAAGAGCATTTCACACACTTGGGCGATGGTCCAGCACTCTCATGTCTGGACATTGGCACCCGTGCAGAGTCCCAGTGACCACAAACCCTGCACGGATGCGATGGCAACATCCGAGGTTATCCTAGCTCGTTCCAAGGCTCTCCACACACCCCAGCCCAGCTCTGGTGCTGCTCAAACAGGGCATCCACATCACCACACTCAATTTTAGAACTCAATTTCACCTCAATTTCACTGCAGCTGGCAGTGGGTAAAGAGATGGTCATGAATATAATGCCTTTTTTTTCCTTTTTTTTTTTCTTTCTTTTTTTGTGGATAGAGTATTGCCAGAGAACTATGCTAGTCCTAAGGCAGAATTTCTGGATTTTATCTTCAGTCTAACACCTGGGATATAACATAGGCACATTTTGCCTACATGAGCATCATCACACAAGCAGATGGGGTTCATCAGCTCCACAAAGCCTTGGGTAGATCTCTGGGTGTAGGATCCTCTCATAATACACATTTTCTTCAGGGTCAAACCCATGCATTTTTCCTTCCTTTACGAAGACAAATATTTAAATACAGGCCAAAGTTATGTAAAAAAACCTACATCTCTCTAGAAAAGCCAGGAAGCATATTTGTAATTATAAATCACTTGGTGTCCAGCATTTATTTGTGTAATGATTTTGGTGGCCCAAATGGGCAACTTTCTCTTTTCACTAATGGTGTGTAGGCAGTCTGCTTTGGGTATGTAAAGAGGCAATAATTTTGAACGCTATATCCAGTCCAGTTCCAAAATTTGCTGAAAGTCAAGAAATTTAAGAGGGGAAGAAAAAGTGGCAAGGCACTCATTAACACGTTCACGCATTATAATCTTAGATCTGTCCATGCTTCTCTTCTAATGGAGTTTGACCTCTTGATATTTTGATTTATTTCCCAGGTGAAAGAAGATAAGCAGTAACAGTGTGTGGAGGAAGGTAAATGGGAATATAGCCTAAGGCAAGAGGAAGGGGAACTCCTTTTGGAGACTGGGGGACAGCAGGGCCCTAAAGAAGGACGTGTGAGAAGTCCATGAAATAGGAATGAGAGGTGTGACGTTCAGAAAGCTTGTGTGAGGAACAGAGGAGGGAGAGTCCCTGAAGTGTGCGTTGTTTGGCCCTCAGGAACTACAAACGCTGTCTTCCCATCCATCTGCTGAGCAGTGACAGCGCGCTGAGCTGGAGTTGTCTGACTGGAGGTTTCCGTGCTCTGGTGTTCTCCAAATGCTCAGTCGTGGCTCTGGGGTGCCAGGCTCTCTTTTATAACACAATGACGTGCTCAACTGGGCGATTTCCTGAGAAGCTCTGCAGGATCTACAAGTGAATTCTGGCGGATTTGTGCTTTAATAGTCGTCCCCCATCTGTTTTGTTCTGGTTTCCCTTTTTCACAAAGGCAAACGCCTCGCAGGACTGCACAAAGGCCTCTCACTCCCCATGATGGGCTTTAGCTTTTGCAGTTCTCCTGCCCAAATGTGCAGCTGGATTCAGAGCTACAGGGGACATTTCCAGAATGCATGGGAAGGAGGCTGTTGCTCTCAGAGGTTTCCAAGAACGGATGTTGGGTAACACGGGGCAGTTGAGCAGGTTGTGGTTTACAGCAGATTGTTTGGTGAGCGAGCTGAGCTCAGGGAGTTGGCTTTGCCTTCTGGGAGAGCCACTTCTGAACAATAGCTCTTGTTACACTTCTCAAAGTAGCAAGAAAGGTTGGACAAAACCCTAACTTTCAGATGTGTAACTGGAGCAGAACTGAGGTCTTGGTTCATCTCTGTGTTTGAATAAAAGCATGCTTCTGAAGTTCTTCAGTGACAGCTGCTCATGGCCAGTGGCTCCATAATCTCAATGACTGGAAAGTCTTCTCATGCCCATATTTTTAAGATGCATCCTTAAAATAGTTGAAATTACTTGTAACAGGGAGTGCTCGGCCTACCAAGCACATATAAGCAAATATTTGCAATAACTGGCCCAGTGTTTGCACAGCACCAAGCACACTGCCTGGACTCCATAAATAATAATACTTGGCACTTGCAGAGTGGTTTCCATTTTCAAAGCACTTTAGTCATAACCCTTGACACCTATACGGCCTTTTACATCTTTACAAGAATTAATTAATCCTCACAATGCCCTGTGAGGTAGGTATGCACTGCAATAATAACAATAACAACAATTAATAATTCATGCATTCTACTCAAAAATCACTTCAGGGATTAAAATGCATCTGTAATACTTGGGGTTTATTAACATTTTCCAGCAAATAATAAAACCCATGCTATTGTGTTAAATCTATATAATATCTATCCATAAATCTTGTGCAGATTGGAGCGAGACTGAAGGCACAGCGAGGCACCAGCACATCAGCAGGAAGCAGATGGCTGGCTCCAGAAAACTTCAAGCCCAGTCCACACAAAACCCAGGTGCCAGAGTGGAGCTCACCACGCAGGGCAGCACGTAAATAAATAGCAGCAAACCAGGAAGGCTCTTTGTTCANACCAGCGCATCAGCAGGAAGCAGATGGCTGGCTCCAGAAAACTTCAAGCCCAGTCCACACAAAACCCAGGTGCCAGAGTGGAGCTCACCACGCAGGGCAGCACGTAAATAAATAGCAGCAAACCAGGAAGGCTCTTTGTTCATTTTTAGCTCTTGTTGATGCCGGGGCTCCCCAGGCCGGGTGTGTGTGACCCCATCGTGCACAAACAGCACCAGGAGGGTGCAGGCGCTGCTGGGTGAGGAAGGGCAGTGACTCAGCACGGAGGGCAGGGAGGAGCCTGGACAGCACCAGGCAAACACTTTCCCTCCGCGCTTTCCCTCGTAAAAATTACCATAGTGCCTTTGATATGCAGGCAAGCCCCAGTTAAACCTGATATTTAAACCAGCGGGACTTAAACCCTGTTGATTTAAACAGAAGAACCGTCAGGCTCCCACGGGGGAGCTCCGGGCCTGGCAGGGCAGCGGCGGGGCCGGGCTCCCCACATGGAGGGATCCCCCACAAAGATGCTTTTGTCTCTTTGCATCCCAAAGTGGATTAATGTGAACCACAAGGGCACTTTAATCCTACTGAGCAGGTACACCCACACCCTAGCAATTCCACCAAGAGTTGCTCTGATTGGAAGCACTGAGCAGTTCGGCCTAGAGGCCTTCATCCTCTTGAGACCTTTTTTTCCCCAGATATCAACATTAAGGAAAAAAAACACCTCTAAATTATTTGTATTGTGCATACTGACAAAGGAAATGGAGGTTCACTGGTTTGAAGGCAGTGCTTTTATTCCTTTTGAGGCTGCTGACAATGACTCTTTGCAAGAGAGGACATGCTGGAAAAGGGCTTCTTTCTGAAGAGGGAGCATCTTCTGCCCCACCTTAGCATAAATTTGTTGATTCATCATTTATTGATCATATAGGGTAGAAAATGTCCAACACTGATGATCAACATAGCAGTACCACTAGTTTCATTAGTTGCTTTAAGGCATACACACACAGATAACCCTGTAGATCTCCAAGAGCCAGGGAGGAGTCAATCCAAAAACAATCATCTCATTGATACACTTATCAGATCGATTTGGGAGGCTTCTACTTCGCAGAATAAACAGCAGGAGCAGAGGAGCAGCATGACCAGGCGAACAGTCCCTCATTCACAGGCAGCTGATGAACTGTGTGATCCAAAGCCATAAAGCGGTTCTTTCAGAAGTTTCAGGACATGAGTTGTGCTGCTCAGAGCATGTTCAGCTCTCACTCGGTGCTCAGGCATGAGAACTGTTCAGCACCTCCCTGGTGCTCAGAGCTTCTGCTGGTCCCAAGCCCTTCTGCACAGGGGCAATTTCACATTGCTGTTTTCAAAGTGTACCACAGGACCCCCAAAAAGGTCAGGACTGCTGCAGGATGGGGATGCCTACCAAACAGCCTGGCTTCACTATTGTATTGTATTGCAATCATGTTGTTGTTGCAATCATATTGTTGTTATATTATTTTTAGAGTCCCGCACTATTGTATTCATATTGTTGAGAGTCCATATCTTCTGAGCAGTTCTTCTCACATGCAGCTCTTCTCAGCAGTGTAGTTCCTTGTGGCTTCATCAGGGCTCCTCCAAGGTCCTCAAGCCCTTTTATCCTAGTAGCCTTCACAAGCCACAGCTGCTGCCCAACTAAGGACTTCACAGCTGTAGCTCATTTAGAATACTAGGACTAGGGCAAGGCCACTTATACAGTACATATATTTTACAGGGACTCCTACTACAGTATTGCTGCCGACCTCCCACCCAGAGGCCCACCATTCCCTGAAGGCTGTAAGAGAAACACAGATGTGTGTGAACTTGTCACACCAAGGAGAACTTCCAGATCAGTGCCAGAGGAACGGAGTTTTAAAGGGAAATAAGAGATGCCCGCTGCTTGAGCTCCTTCAAGCACCCTGCACCAGATTCCTGCACCTTGGCTTCTACTGGACCACATGGTCCCTTTTTATTTTTGGAGAGGAAATCCAGTGGGTTTGTTGCTGCAGTCCCAGGGCCTTCCTGCCCATGGAGGGGCTGTTGTTTGGGGCAGAGAATGTCGCTGCCCACCTGAGCTCCCACTGTGGTTCCTGGCACAAGAGAGAGGACAAAATAAAAGCTGAATGTCATCCCTCACTATCCACAGTCCAGCCCCAGGAGGATTGGTGGAGGTTTCACACAAGAAGAGGAGAAACATGAGTGAACAGCGTGGAAAGGTGCTGATACAGACCTCACTGTGGGAAGTGACACACACTGACCTCAGCGGGTTTAGTTATTGCAGGTGCTGCACTGTAGCTTCAGTGTGAACTGGGGTTCTTACAGGCATGGCAACAAATTTGTGTTTTGGCTTTAATAATTTGCCAAGGATTGGGATTTTTTGTTGTGTCAGTTTTTTTTTTTTTTGCTTTGGGGTTTGGGGTTTTTTGCTTATGTAAATACGCACATTTTTTTAGAAGGAAAGAAAATGTTACTTCTCAGACAGAAACACTGAAGAGGCCCCTGTTAACTCTGAGGTTATGGCAAAATTCACTTCACAGCAGGCCTGTAACTCAGATGTTACGTCCTACAGTGGCTGAGCAAATCCAAACTTGTTTTATTTTAACACAGTTACGAAAAAGGGTGTGTCCCAGCTGCTCTGGCATACCTCTGAAGTTTCAAGCAAGACATATCTGGTCCTCGTAGGAGATCAAACAGATTATCTCACAGGCTCAGGATGTGGTTGCAAAAAATTCAGTCTTGTAAGCGTCATAGTGAATCATAATGTAATCTACATTACTTGGTGTAATTACTGCAGAGTAAATAAAGGCACAAGTACAAAAGGT
Organism: Spizella passerina; assembly: GCA_013401375.1. Taxonomy (NCBI): domain Eukaryota; kingdom Metazoa; phylum Chordata; class Aves; order Passeriformes; family Passerellidae; genus Spizella; species Spizella passerina. The sequence continues at coordinate 21,717 of WBNQ01086852.1, forward strand.
ATAATACTTGTTATTTGCCTTGATCTCTGTCACATACTGTTTTAATTTTTCCTGTGGGTCCAAGAATCCAGCCAACCTGAAGGAAATTTCTCTTTCTTGCCCATACTTAAACCCTGCTTTTCTTTCATTATACCAACATTGTTCTGGTTTTCATGTGACGGGAGGACAGAGCCAGGACTGATTCTCTCCCTAATCAGAGTCCTGAAAGGCTTCTCATGTGGCCTCAGCAAGCTGTTTATTATCAGGGCATGAGCTTCTATCTATAAAAAGAGAGAACTAACACGGCTACTAATGGTGATTATATTATTGTTAACACATAATTATCTATCTCACAAGAAATTGGGAGGGTAAATTAGTGTTTATGAAGTATTTTTAAGATGATAATATTATTTATATGAGGGCTATACATTATGCCTTGAGGACAGCAGTCGTTGAAAACCACTTTCTAATTAGATTTTGCTAATGATAGTGTCAAAAAAGTGTAGAAAAAGTACCAATAGGTACACTTGAACTGGTTTTATTTCTTAAATTATTTGCATCAGCTGCTTTCTTGTAGACAGATATGCTGTATCCATTTACACCAGATGTTAAACATTGTTTTCTAGCATATTAAGCATAAAATGAATGATGAAGGTGGCAGTGCCAAAGCACACCCTGCAGTATGTTATTAGACAACTTGCTCCAGTGATTAAAGCCCTTGAAGTCAATAGAGGTTTTGTAGTTGTTGGGTTGTTTTTGTTTCCCCACCCCGCTGGGCAAGGATTCCATCCTGGATCTCCAGCCTTGTCTTTCACTGCACATCACTGATGTGCTTAACACTTAATTAAAGCACACCCAGGATTTATTCCACTCAATCCCCTAGCAGAGGGTGACTGCAGGTACTCAGAGGGAACTGACAGCAGCATGAGCCCAGCCAAAAGGATGACTTCACCGGGGCTTGCTGTATTTCCCTTCTTCAGTCAATTATCTACATTTTATTGAACATCCACTTCTTTCAGTTTTATTCTTGAGGACTCCTGATAAGGTATCAAACTTCCCCAAGCCAGCTGTAATCTTCACCCCCTCCCTATGACAGTAACTGTGAGTGGCTGCAGTAGATTAAGCAGCACATTCCCACAAAACATTTCCAATGCGAGACCAAATTTTATGAGCTGTGCGAGCATCCTGTGTAACGCTGCTAACAGGTACATAAAACACTTCAGGGTATGAGCAAAAAGAAAGATCAGACTGGGTAGAGCAGTGCATTTAGGAATAGCTGTCAATATTTCACAGTGCTTGATGTGTGCCATACCGTGAGACCAAAACTCATACACATAAAAAAAAAAAAAAAACAAAATAAACCAAACCCAAATCTCACAGTGGGAGAATGAACTGAGAATTATTTCCTCAGCTGAGCCAATATTTCCTACAACATGGCTTTCTGTGAGTCAGCCTTTTTGTGCCACGGAACTTAAAATAGCAAAAGTGAGATAACAGTAGGATTGTTGGAAATAGAATTTTTCAAGGGATACAAGCAAACACACAGAAAAAAACAACTTTTGGACCTAGAGAGTGGTGATGAGCATGGTGGTGATCTGCTGGTAATAGATTACTGCATATATCAAATATATCAAATAATCCTAAGAAAAGGTGACATTTATGTGAGATTGTAAAACATGGAGAATGCCAGGTATGTGGGAAGCACACCACAGGGATTTCAGCCACTCCCCAATCCTCCTGCAGCACTTAGGGCAGAGAGCACAGCTCCCTGACTTGTCTCTTTCTCGCTCTTTGATAAGCAGGAGTGGTTTCATCCCAACCCCAGCACCTCCTTTAATTTTGGTTATGCTGCTGAGAAGCCCTGGGCCAGCAGAGAGGAACCTAAGGCAAATTCCACACTGATTCCACATAGTTCAGGACATGACTCAATAAATGCACACAGAAGAGGAGGCAGAGTATTTCTAAAGGCAGAGTGAAGCAGGGCATGGGCTAGCAATTATGCAGACTTGTTGGCCACATACACATCAGTGCTTCTTCAAGGGCTGTACCTGCCAGAAATGAGCTTAAAGTCCAAATGAAATGAATCTCCTTCCAAACCCATCACCTTCCTAATTTCCTTACATGATGCACCCACACAGAGGGTTCCTACTGGGAGCAAAGATCATGCACCCACTGCTAATTCTGCACTGTCAATTAGAAGTGATTAACAGGCAGAAGGGGTGGAGCTCCACTGTGGCCCCACTGCAGCCTGTATGAAAATTAAGATCATTAAGATGTACCCAAAATTTAAAAAGGCACCTCCACACACCTCAGGTCTTGGCATAGTTGGAGTTGTCTCTTTCCTTACTGGCTTAATAAAGTCTCCTATACAAGAGCCCTGTCCACCTCAGATTTCATCTGCTTGCTCATGGTCCATATGGATAAACTCCCTCAATTCCTCTGTATTTAGGTTCAATATATAACATTTGGTAATTTAATTTGCCATGGGGTGTTTTGCAAAAAAGTGGCCCCACACAGATCCGTGGCATTTGTCTTTTATTTTTAATTTCTTCCTATCAAACACGGGTCCTGTTCTGCGAGGCACCAGGCAGAGGCAGCTGCAGCAGATGCGTAATGTAAGCAAAGCAAGCTGAGGCACGGATACTGCCTGGATTTACACAGCAGGTTATTTTTAAAGCTGAGAGCAAAACCTCCATCTCCTGAGCCTTGCTGGGGGAAGGCTCACTCCATCCAGGCTGTGTCTCTGCACTGAGACCCAGAGTTTCCACGCAAGCACCTTCTTCCCCTTCATCACTCAGGAATTTTTATTTTAAAAAGTCTCCTAGGACGTAAAAAACTTTTCATTTCCCACATCCTGTCATTAAGCAGCTGTACTGCAAACAATGAATGATGACAAACCAAAGCAACAGTTTTAACTGAAGCAGGATTACACTTGGCATCGCTATTTGTTATGTGGCTTACTGGACAGCAAGACAAATGTGTGCTTCTGCTGCCCTTTCCTGCTGCCAGCTCCATCCCCTATTAATACATAATGGCACGATTGCAGAGAACACCACAGCAGAAAGAGCTGCAGGATGAGACCCCAAAAATTAAATGTGTCTGGGCCAGCAAGGGTGGGGAGTCTGCAGGCTTGGATAGGCCCCTTGGTTCCTCTGGCTGAGCTCTCACCTCTGGCACTGACCCTGTGGCTATCTGATGCTTCAGGAGGAAGAAAATTATTTGGACAAGGCTTCTGGTCCATGGTGCCCTCATACACACACACACAGGGGTCTTGACCTGGGGGAGCAGCTCACCAGAGAATTTTAACCAAAATCCTGCTCCCTTGCACTGCATTATTCTTCACTGAGTAAGGTGAAAACATAACCAACCCACGCCTGATTAATTGTCAGACAGTAGTTGCAGAGGTTTAAGTAATCTCACACTTTGCTGGTGCATCCTCCAAAGCCTGCCTGGTAATGATGATATATGGCTGGGAGCAGAAATGCCATTTAGAAACTGGAGGCACAGAAATATTCACCGAGGAGGCTGCCAGCGTTACACAAATGGATGTGGATGTGTAATCACATTATCCTGCACCAACGTGGCCCTTGTGAAACAGGAGGCTCAAATCGCTGCGGCCAGCAGGGCCCAGAGCTCCCTCCCAAGCAGGAGGGATGGCAGCCCCTGTGCAGGGAGTGTGAGCCCTTCTGAGGGGTCAGTGCAGCCTGCAGGGTCAGCCAGGACCTGCTCCTGCCAGCCCCTCCTCAAGCACAGCCTCAGGCACCCCTCAGGGGTCACAGCCAGGGCTAGCACAGACCCTGCACACACACAGCAGCACTGAGCAATGCCTGCTTGGAATCCTTCTTGGGTCCTTCTGGGCCATCTCCCCGTGCAAACACAAGACCTATTCAGCCCAGGTCGTATCCGCAGTCAATCAGGAGTCAATGGGATCATTCATGTCCCAAAACCCTGTGCATGCATACTGTTCCTTTGGCAGTAGCCTGGAGTGACACTCCCAGCCCCTGCCATTGCAACATTCACACTGTTCCACCTCAGTGAGGTCCACAGCCCTTGGGTAAACATAACTAAAGGCAACATTATGGCCCCATTTTGAGTCCAAGGTTGCAAATGGTATTTCTATTTACTATTGAGCATCTCTTTATTCATCAGATACATTAGAAAATCCATTAAAGAAGAAATTAGGGATCTAATGACCTGCAGAGTCATTCAAACCCAGTGTTTCAGATACAGGCATCAAATATAGTTCAGTGCCTGCATCTCCTCTTGGCTGATGACTCACTGGAGGTGGGAGCAGCGTGATGAGACAGCCTTACTCACCCTGCACACTGGGAGCACTCACAGCCTGCAGCCATCACAGCTGCCCAGGGGCTGGAGAGACCACGGGGCTGTGCCATGGGCAGACAGGAGCAGGGTGAGGGCAGAGAGAGCAGGGAGAGCAGTGAGGGCAGTGAGGGCAATATGGGCAGTGAGGGCACTATGGGCAGACAGCTCACAGTCACACTGCTGGGAACTGGGGTGGCTGGCAAGCAAAGAACAGCATGGATGGGTGTGGGATGGCTCTGTGTGTGTGTCTGTGTAGAATGGAAATACTTAGAAAACAGGAGTGAACTGCAGCACATCTGCCTCGTAGCTCAGTCTGTCCTGCAGGTGCAGCAGGGACAGTGACTTACCTGTGGCTCTGCACAGTCACCACTCAAGGGCAAGTTGACAACAGCACTTTGCTGTAGCCAGACCTGAGGTTCGACCAGCAGCTCCCCTTGACCTCCCACAGCAGCTCTGAGCTGGCACAACCCCAGCTCCTTCATGTTCTGCCATCACAGCACTACAGTGAGAGCAGCTTTTCCAATAGGATTTTCTATCCCAAGTCTTTCCCTAATAGCTGACACCATCCAGGTTTCCCAGTCTTGAATTTGCAGTGAGTTCCATAAATTCTTTGAGTGCCAGTGCTGTCTATACAGATCTACACTTGAACTGTGGCTTTGTGCTGCTCCATTTCATTAAACAAGCTGAACAATTCAGCAGCTGGTTTTGTGCCTCCAGGCACTTGGGTCATCTCTGACTTTTATTTGTCTCAAAGTTCACGTTTGCAATGAATGGCTTCTCTGGACAATGAGATAAAGTAAATGATAAAATCTTCCCCAATGAAGTGGCTCCCACCAGCACAGAGCAGGGAACAGGCAGGGCTGGGACTCCCCTCACATCACATTTTTGCCAGCAGTTTTGCCAGCTTTTGTTCTCTCTTTACCAACATCTGAATTTGGGGAGAGCTGCACCATCCCCAAATCTCCACCCTTAGTTCAGTGTGACAGCAGAAGCCAAGCCACAATTTAGCTCTCCCCTTCCAGAAGTATAAGAGAGTCCTTTTCTGCCTTGGCTGCACAGCAGCAGCGTTTGCTTCCCCCACACCCCAGCGAGGAAGGTTTTGCAGCCTTGAAATGAACTGAAAGGATCTCGAGCAGGAGCTCAGCTCAGCTCAGCAGCTTAGAGCTTGTCACACATCACATCCCCATCGCTTTCAGCTGGGTCTGAGACTGTTTTGCAAGTGACTAACGTGGAGCTGCAAAAGATTTAAAGCTTTCTAATAAATGCCATGTCCCCCCTTCACTGCACACAGACACAGACACACACACTGCATTATTCTAATGCCCTGCTAAGCTTTCTAACTCCTTCTTACATCACACGACATAATCAGCCATTTGGCCCTGAGTCAGTGTTTCCATGAAGCAGAGTCAGTGTAAAAAGCTTTCAAGGCACTGGGATTGTTTTTGCTTCTGTAATGCTTTAAAAATGCTATATCTTGGGACTGAAGACTATTCAGTGAAAACACGGCATTTCTGGACGCCTTTCAGTTCTTGCATCAGAAATGCTGGCGCTGGGAACCAAATTGTTCCCATATTTGAGCTTGGTACCAAAACATCAAGGTTTTGTTTGTAAAGTTTGTAAAAACAAATGACTATAGACTTGAATATATTAATCACGGAAACGGAAACAGCTCGAGAGGACTGTCTGGCCTGCTTTGTACTTTACATAAACAGCAGGTCTTTGCTTACCAGTGGCCACATTTTGGGCCAGATGAAAGCAATTAGGATGGCTCACATGTGTGTTCAAGACTCAAGGCAGTATTGGGCATGGCTGTGTTCTGACCAGCTCTGAAATGCCAGAGCCCACGGGTGACAGAATTCAGAGAGGTTTAGATTAGATATTAGGAAAAAGTTCCTCACAGCAAGCTGCCCAAGGAAGCTGTGAAGTCACCATCCCTGGAAATGTTAAAAACATGAGGATGTGGCACTTGAGGACTTGCTTTAGAGGTGAACATAGAGGTGGTGCTGAGTTGATGGCTGGACTTCAGGACCTTAGAGGTCTTTTCCAAACTTAACAATTCTATGAATCTCTTCAGGAGTCTTTTGAGGGTCCCTTTTGGGATCCTCTTCCAGCTGCTCTATGGGAATTGTATTCCAGCTTCTCAGCAGGCATGTCCCAGCACCCTTTCCTTATCCCTAGGGACACTTAGGTGCCATCAAATGTGGCGTGGGGACAGGGGTGGCACACTATCCATGCCATTTGACTGCTGATAAGTGTATTTCTCATCTCTGCTTATTACATGTTATTACTCACCACTGCCCTGATTTATTTTGCTTTCCAAGGGGAGGAGTGGTGGAAAGACTGTCAGGCCAGCAGCAAGGACAGCAGCACTCAGGCATTTTGGAGTATTTACATCCATTCTTAGCCATCCCCTTCCTTTTTCTGTTTTTAGAAGCCAGAGTGCAATTTTTGCACTGGTTGCAAAGATTACGTGACTCCAGTTATAACTGCTGACAGGTTTAAATGTCATCTGAGAGAAGGAGTGGTGAGGAAGGCTGTGGTTTGAATTCTAACAGGGAGCACGAGCTGGTTGGATATTGGTGATTTGGGGGGATGCTTAGGAAAGGACCAGAAGGTCTCTCTGCTCTGAAGTGATGCATGTAGCCAGCAGGAACAATGTTTTCTGGAAAAATGGTGTATTTGTAACAGAAATTTTCACAAACAGGTCTGCTGTCCTTTGGAAAATAGTAATTTTCTTTTTTTCCTAACAAAAAAAATGCTTTCTTTTTCCTGCTGGGAAGAGCTCCCAAGCCCAGCCTTATCCCCAGTGAGGCACCACGACCAGGAACATCTTGATTTCCATTTGAAAGGGCATCACATGGTGACACAGGGCTGTGTCTTGGCCCACAAAACTACCCAGCAAGAAAATCTCCCAGTCAGAACTTTTAGCTTTGAACTGAAAGGTTTGCCTCCAGATCTTCAAGTTTCAACTTTTCTATTAAAAAATCTACATTCTTTNTGTTAAAAACATGAGGATGTGGCACTTGAGGGCTTGCTTTAGAGGTGAACATAGAGGTGGTGCTGAGTTGATGGCTGGACTTCAGGACCTTAGAGGTCTTTTCCAAACTTAACAATTCTATGAATCTCTTCAGGAGTCTTTTGAGGGTCCCTTTTGGGATCCTCTTCCAGCTGCTCTATGGGAATTGTATTCCAGCTTCTCAGCAGGCATGTCCCAGCACCCTTTCCTTATCCCTAGGGACACTTAGGTGCCATCAAATGTGGCGTGGGGACAGGGGTGGCACACTATCCATGCCATTTGACTGCTGATAAGTGTATTTCTCATCTCTGCTTATTACATGTTATTACTCACCACTGCCCTGATTTATTTTGCTTTCCAAGGGGAGGAGTGGTGGAAAGACTGTCAGGCCAGCAGCAAGGACAGCAGCACTCAGGCATTTTGGAGTATTTACATCCATTCTTAGCCATCCCCTTCCTTTTTCTGTTTTTAGAAGCCAGAGTGCAATTTTTGCACTGGTTGCAAAGATTACGTGACTCCAGTTATAACTGCTGACAGGTTTAAATGTCATCTGAGAGAAGGAGTGGTGAGGAAGGCTGTGGTTTGAATTCTAACAGGGAGCACGAGCTGGTTGGATATTGGTGATTTGGGGGGATGCTTAGGAAAGGACCAGAAGGTCTCTCTGCTCTGAAGTGATGCATGCAGCCAGCAGGAACAATGTTTTCTGGAAAAATGGTGTATTTGTAACAGAAATTTTCACAAACAGGTCTGCTGTCCTTTGGAAAATAGTAATTTTCTTTTTTTCCTAACAAAAAAAATGCTTTCTTTTTCCTGCTGGGAAGAGCTCCCAAGCCCAGCCTTATCCCCAGTGAGGCACCACGACCAGGAACATCTTGATTTCCATTTGAAAGGGCATCACATGGTGACACAGGGCTGTGTCTTGGCCCACAAAACTACCCAGCAAGAAAATCTCCCAATCAGAACTTTTGGCTTTGAATTGAAAGGTTTGCCCCCAGATCTTCAAGTTTCAACTTTTCTATTAAAAAATCTACATTCTTTGGGGGGATGTTGGGGGTGTCTGTGTTTGTTTGTTTGTTTAGGTCCAGTAGAAAAGACAGTTAATAAATTCCCTTTCTCTTTGGGGTAGAGGTGAGCCATGAGTTGTCTCTAAAAACCAAATAATAGCTCCTGAGTTTATCTCAAAAAAACCTCTAAATTTTTTGATGGTTATTATTAAGCGACAAGTTTTATCTGCTCTTACCATCTCAGTACTAAGAGGGAAGTTGAAGAGTTTTCTAAGAACTTCTTAAACTGCCAGTGAAAACCAACATTAGAGATAAACCACAGTATCTGAAAATCAGAAAATAGCTTCTCTCCAGCTGTGTTATCAAGCAGCAGCACAGCCCTGTGAAGTGCATTCATTGTGCAGCGAGTGAAGAAAAAAACCTGGGGAAAACACTGGGAAGCACAAGGAGTATTTTTGGGCACCCATTGATGTGCACAACCTTCATCTGAGAAAGGAAAAAAAAGCTCTTAATCCCTCAGATATATCAGGATGTCTCCAGATTATCAGAATCTAAAATTGAAAGAGATTGAAAAGGTATATATTTCTTTTATTTTAAAGAAATGTCTGCCAGAGTCTGCAGAAAAGCACTTTGCTGCTTCCAAGGGACGAGCCATGGTCCCTCCACTCAAGGCAGCTCCATGGTGTGTGTGTGCAGCACAGCAACCCTGATAATATTTTCCCTGATAATTTACACATATATAGAATTACAGAATCCTTTAGGCTGGAAAAGACCCTAAGAACATCAAGGGACCTTAAAGACCATCTCATTCCAACCCCCTGCCATGGGCAGGGACACCTTCCACTAGCCCAGGGTGCTCCAAGCCCTGTCCAGCCTGGCCTTGAACAATTCCAGGGATCCAGGGGCAGCCACAGCCTCTCTGAGCACCCTGTGCCAGGGCCTCCCCACTTTCCTCTTAAACTACTGAACACAACCTTGGGAAAGATAAATATTGGACCCAATTCAGCTCTGACCAGGCACATGTTATGTGTGGACACAAGCCACAGGATCTCATGGACCTGTAAAGGAGTTTCCAACCCTGGCAGCCCAGAGAAAAAAAAAGGGTTCAAGCAGCAGATTTAAGAGCAGCCTGAGCCCAGGGTTATCTTGCATTTTGGAGGGAGGCTGAGCTCAAGGAACACCAGCCTCATCACCAGCAGTGCAGGGCAAGCACTGGCTCCAAGCCATCCCTTCTCCATCAAGGACAACAGAGGCAGACCTCAGTGGGGGTTAAGGAAGGCTCATTCTAAAGGCACAGCAAGATGCTACAGGTGTTATCTTCACAGAATCACAGACTCATCAAGGTTGAAGAGACCTTCAAGATCATCAGTCCATCCATCAACCCAGCCCACCACAATCACCCCTAAACCATGTCCTCCAAGTGCCACATCCAGAGGCCTTAGAACAATTCCAGAGACAGTGACTCCACCACCTCCCTGGGCAACTTATTCAATGTTTCACCACTTTTTTAGTGAATAAATGGGTCTAATACTTAATCTGAACTGCCTTCTCTGGCAAAATTATTTTCCTAATCCCCAGCCCACAGTTTAGCCTAAGGGTAGAAGGTGGAGGCAAGGACCATGGCAAAGACTTTTTGAAAAACACTGGTGTGTATTTATTTCAGTGTAGTTAGTTTGGAGCTACAGTAGGATAAATGGGCCTAAGACCTAGTTTAGATGTTAAAGGAAATGTATCTGACACTGACTTCAATAGACTAATTCCAGATTTATATTGCACTGAGCCTAGAGCCAGTGAATACACAGCACAGTGATAATTATAGAGAGCAATATAGAAAAACAAATCACCATATTAAGAGAAACAAATAGATTCTGGAAAAGTGCCATGTTTTTAAACTGGGCCACAATGACTCGGCCTGGTCGGTGCCTATTAGATCATCCTCATGTCCAGGCATTTGGTTTCTATATCTTAATCATGTTGAGAAGCTCAGGCAGAAGAAAGAAAAAGCAATTATCTTTTCCTTAAGAGAATGGTGTGTTTAAATAATAATAATGATGATGAAAGGACACTGAGCCAAATAAAAACTACAGCAAAATGAAGGGAAAGGCAGATTTGATCTGACAGGACTTTCTCAGGCTTCCAGAGAGCATTTTCCCTGCCCTGCAAACCCCCCTCCCCCAGTCTCCCCAGTCCACACAAAGCCAGAAGTTAAAGGTAAACATCTGTTTCTGCTTGCTAACCTTTCTTTCTTTCCTTAGGAGGCTCTCACTGCTGACAAGGGCACTGCACGTATTTCACTCAAAAGATCAAGCGAGGATAAAGGGAGCGGTTTCCTGCTCCTCAAAGCCGCCCGTGCCAGCTCGGTCATGCTGCTTAAGCACGGCCCTTCGTCATCACCAGCATGAATGAAAAGCCAAGGCAGCCCTGGGACACAGAGAGACATCTCTTATAAATCAGAACACAGAGCTGACTCCTGGCTCTGACATTACCAAGCCACCATTTCTGACCTGTTTGTCATCGCTCGGTCCTCCAGGCATAGCCTGTGTGAGCCACAGCGTGGAGAAGGGTTGGGAGCAGCTGGAATTCCCCTGGGAAGTGGTTCTTGCTCTTGGTTCTTGCCCTGCATGCAGCAGCAAGCACATCAGCTCCCCATCCCAGCCACATCCCTCCTGCCTCGCCTGGGGCTCCAGTGCTGCCCCTCTGAGCTGCTCCCCAGGCCCTGCATTGCCCTATTATGCAATGCCAAGTGACATTTCATTTAGGCTGTTTCAGAGGAGAAGGAAGAAAAGACACAACACAACGCTTTCCAAATGCCCTTAAGCCATACTCTTTCCATCCCTATTTTTCATCTCCAGCCGTGGAGCCCTCTAAGTGCCCCTCTCTCTGCCTGGGCAGACCCTGAGCCCCCACTCCATGGCCCTCGTTCCCAAGCGGGGGCGCCTGCCCGCCGGCTCCAGCTGACCCGGCACACCCCTCGCCCTCTGAAAGGTTGGAGAGATGAGATCATCCTGAGCAGCTCTAAGACAAACATCCTGACAGCCCTCGCTAACATTTTCCACAGGTTTCTCAAGCCCCATTAGCTCCTGCTAGAGTCTATCGTGCAGCAGTCGCCATAATTAATGGCTTGTGTACTTTTGCACACACGGGCTCTTGTAATCCCCCTGCTCCTTTCTAAACAGAGTCAAAATCACCATCCCAAGGCAGCAAACATGATCAGTCAATCCATAGATTGGCAATCACTTAGAACCTGTTTGTTTGACAAATTTCCCTCTGTTCTTCCCACCTATATGTATTACTTCAAAAACCCCCATGGCCACTTCCCTTGTAAGGGGTGAGGCATAAACAGAAGGGCATAACCCAAAGGAATAACTCAATTAAAAACTTTCATCTCAACAATTTGTCCACAAGACTTGGGGACTGAGGAAAATAGACCCAAACTTTCTTGTCTGGATCTAAGCCTTGCCTAGAGCCACGATGAGAGGAAGTGATGGAAGCAAGAGGAGAGGGGCTGCCCTATGGAGGCAGTGCTGAAAGGAAAAGAGAAAAATGCAAGCTGTGAATCTTTCCATTTTCCCAGATGAAGGCCAGCACCTCTTCCTGCCCTGCAGCAGCATCCAAATGTGCCCCTGGTGCTTAAAAAATGGTTATCATGGGGGGATATTAATGGGCACATCAGCAGCACCTACAGAGTCATCATTGCTGGTGCTGTGGTTCAGGCAGGAATTGCTGATATTTACGGTGGATACCGTGGTGGTTTAAGCAGTATTTGGGTTTAGGAGCCATTACATTATTGTGAAATATGCACACTGTTGGTGGATGCTTAAAGTGCTGCTACGCTGTGGCATAAACTCAGTATTAATTTTGGCTCCGCAGAGGAAATTGAAAATGGTGCCCTTGAAATCATTACACTGAGCGAAATTCAGCAACAGGGGAAAAGGCAGCCTGGAGGGAAATAAGAGAAAATTTACTTCAGGCAGCCAAAAAGACTCCATGGGACTCGCTCAGTCCAGGCTCAGGGAGGGGGAGGATGTTGGGGGCAGCCTGGTAGGATGTGGGGGCTCCAGCACCACAGCCCCACACCATTGCTGTGCCCTCCTTAGCCCCAGCTGCTAGAAACCCTGAGAGCCCCGGGGATGATGTTGTGCCTGTGAAGTGTCATTTGCTCTAATTTTAGCCCTGTTTATGTAACTGCTGTGTGATAAAGGGAAGGTGCCACACTCCTGGAGGGGCTGTGCTGAGGACAAAGCCTGTACCCACACCCTTAGAGCAGGACCTGTGTCTGCCAGGGCCCCATGCACTGGATGCAGCAGTACCTGAAAGGATGATAGGATGATACCTGAGTCTTACAGGCTGTATCCTGACAGGCAGGAGATTATATAAACACATGTATATATATATATATATATATTTCAAATCTGTAATATCAATAATATATATAAAAATAAAGAAACCTACTTCAACTGTCACCCCAAAACATCCCCCACACTGACTCCACATGTCCTGACCTCTCTGGAAAGAGCTTTGCAGAACCCAAATGACCAGCCCTGGTCTGTGGGCACAAGGGATTCAAAGTCTGTTTGAATGAGCATCAGAAATAAGTGGGGTTTATTGAACTGAGATAAATTCTTGGAACTCATCCACATAGAAAGGAAATGCTCAGAATTCATCTGAGAGTTGACTCAGACCTGCCCTTTCAACCTCATATCCTGACATTACAACCTGTCTATAAAAAAAAAAACAAAACAATAAGAAGAAAAAAATTCTCTACTGGGGCTTCAACACATAGCAGAATTGAGCTCAGAGAGAGAGGAAACAGAAAACTACAACCCTTGAATAGCTCCATGGGAACCACTGCTGGTGTGTGCTCTCCTTCTCTGGTTTAGGAGAGCAAACCCCTGCAGCTGGTGAGGTGAGGACTCAGCTCTACCTGGCCCCCATGGGATCACACATCCCAGGATTTTAGTTGGGAGCTGACAGGACAAGCAGCTGTTCCCACTGCCCCACAGCCTGTGAGGAGCTGCAGGATGTCTCCAGCACAGCAGCATCCCTGGTCCCCACAGCTCATCCCCCACAGCTGCAGGGGGATGGAGCTGGGACAGGGCTCCCACGCCTGGGGGGACAATCCCCACCAGCTTTTGGAGGAAAGCTGTGAGCAATCAGTGGATTTTCTTGTTCTCTCCCAGGATTTGCAGGAGCGGAGGTCTGGCTTGGTATGGCTCAGATTAGTTTTCAAATATATAAAATTCTGCTGGCAACACAGCTGCCATTTATTTAATGCAGATTGTGTGCACTCCCCGAGCAAAAAAACCATTACCTCACCGGCTGGATACGATTTCTCAGCTCCCAGCCTTCAATAAAAATTCTAACACCTGCAAACTTTTTAAACAAATTATGCACATTAGAGCAGAACCCCTCCCCCCTCCACGTTCTCCTGAACTTGCAGCCGTGTGTCCTGAAACCAAATCCTCTCCAGGACATCTGGGCTGTGCTGCTGTGGTTATTACAGGCTCCCCTGTGGTGCTGATGGCACTGAGCCCATGGACCTGCTCCACAAAGGCCACTGTGTGGCCAGGGCTCCCTCTGCCACGCTGGAATCCAATGGATCACTTTCAAGAGTGCCTTAAAACAAATAAAAAGACAAACATTTCTGTTTGTAAATGCAAAATTAAAGGATGGACAGCAAAGGGTGAATCCTCAGGTAGGTATGGATACTGATGTTAGAGGCTGAAACACCTCACAGAAGCTTTTATCATAGATCTGTGCACAGGGGTACCAGGAAAAGTGCCTGGGCTGCAAAGACCAATAGATAGGGGAGAACAGAGGTCTCCAGCTCACATTCCTGGGCCCTCTGAAAAGCTGCTGTGCCTCCTCACCCCAGCAGTAGAAGGTGAACACTTCAGCTCTTGAACAGCTGCTAAGAGCCAGGCATGGAACCGGACCCAGCACCCAGAAGTGCTTAATTCAGGTGTGTGCCAACAGATGTGCTAGAGCAGGGTCCAAGAAAAGGCTCATTCATCTAAAGAAGCCCAAACTTGTTTTCTTTTCCCCCAGATCTTCAGAGCATAATTCTCTTCCCAACAATAACCTGAAAGATTGAGAAAAGAGCTGCAACCCCCCACGTGTCCCCACATCCTTGTGCAGCAGGAAAGCCCACATGGAAACCTCATGAGCAGCCTTTGTCCTGGTGACATTTCCAGCCCAGTCACTAGGTCAGAGAGAGCATGGACAAGTTTAATTAAACATCCAGACTGTCTGGTGTTGCTTTATTATCACCTGAGCCTTCCCACTGCTTCTCAAGTGAGACCTGAGGCACAGAATCCTGAAAACGAATTAACAAGTTTATTTTGGTTGATTGACCCAGACTTTGGAGCCATAGGAGAAAGAACAAGGGCTTGAAGTTCAGCAGAGCTCTGTGCCAAGTATCACTCCTCAGTGACAGCCCAGAGCTCAGCAGGAGATGTTTGACTTTCCCTACCCAACGTCCTGTCACCAGCAGCCTGTGCAAACCAGGCAAATGCTGCAATTAGTATCAGAGATAAACCAGATCCATTAGTAGATGGAAGGGGAACTCAATCTGTTTTACAAATGGAAATGAAGTAGCAGCCTCAATTATAGGATTTTTAAAAACATGCAATTTAGCAAAATGTTGATTTCCTTTTCGTTTACTTCGTTCTTTGTCTTTCAGATACTTCAGCTCAAGTAGCAGGCAGTATATTAAACGACCAGATTTTGGCAATGTATTTAATAATCAAGCTCAAATAAGTGCTCTTAGGAAATAATTTTATTTACAGTTCATCTGGGGAAGAATATTAAAGCTTGAGGATTTGGCTAAAATTATTACCCTACAGTAACATATTTTGAAGGAAGGCACTTGGGCTGTGGATGACTTGTACTGGTGAGTCAGAGCACAGCATTTGGCCTTTCAGAAATTCATCATCTATTTGGGACACAGGGCAAGATTTGTCCTCCAGCTTCCCCCAGCCAGGATGGGCAGTGACCACCACAACAGCTTCAGCACCTCCCTTACCCCTGCTGCACCCTGAGCCCAGCAGGGAAGTTCTGGGGCTGCTGGCAAGCAGCTGAATCACTCCTCATCCACCAGCTTCCCTCCTCCATACAGTTGCTTTATGCACAGATATATTTCACCACATATTCTGCACATATTCTGCAGAGGAAAGAAAGTTTGTGAACACTACATCAAGATATTTCAGCATGTATATGCCTGTATAACAACTTTGTTTTTTAATTGGTCCAGCCCACGTTACTGTTTAAATAATTGAAGGTGCTCAGCATTAAACATATTTTGCCACGCTTTCCCCGTGGCACCTTTCCCACTCCAAACTGTTTGGAAGCTGAACAGAGACTAAGCATTAACTAATTAAATTTCTCAAAACAAAGGTTAATTAGTGTGTTTATTTTGGATTATGTATGTATTGAATTATTAAACACTATATGGTACCATGAAAAAAGAAAAAAAAAAAAAAGGAAAGAAATATTGAAAAAGGGCAGGCTGAAAGGAGGAAACATTCCTAAGCCAGCTTCCTTGCAGCAACATTAACCATTTGTTCACAATCCAGCATGTGCTTGAAAACCACAGTGTCTTTCTTTAAGGCTACAAGCAAAAGCCCTCCCAATCCAGGAAGGAAGGTCCAGCAGCCCTGAACTGTGACTATGGCAGACTCGTGTCATTTTAGGGCAATGCATAGGGGAGCTGCACAGATCCCATATTTGGCTCAGGAAATGTGGTGCTGGACACCTCACCTGACACAGCTGCTCCTCTTCCAGCCCTCTCTGCTGTGCCTGACACGGCAGCCACTGAGGACCAGGGGTCCCTCCCAGGGCATTTCTCTTCTCCCTCCAAACCACCCCCTTTCCTTCTTGGTCCCAAGGTGGAAAGTTTGCAACATGCAGCCCATCTTCCAAATACTTAATTAAACAGTTATCTGCCTGCAGGCCAAGGTAATGACTGGAGTCCAAGAGCCAGACCACACTAAAAGAAACAAACTGGTGAAGATTCACCCTGATTCCAGTTCTCACTCATACAGTGGCCCTATAGCTGAAACACCAATCCCAAAGGATACATGGATAAACCTCTGGCAACAAACCAGAGGCAGGAGGACACAGGCTAATACCCATCACACTGTAATTACCTGGCAGGGTGCAAATACACCTACCTGCCCCAAGAGGAGGGCACACAGGGCACTGTTTCCAAAGCACAAAGAATCTAAAAAGCTTGCTTGCCTTCTCAAGATTATTATGTAAAGCAACACTTCATATGTGCCTGGCCTACAGCAAGGGGCACAGTGTCAGGTTTATCTACGTGAGCATTTCCAGCATGGTGGGTTTGTGATTCATTCTGGCTGAAGAGTCTTATGACAGCTGATATGAGAACCCTTCTTCATCACCAGAATAAGGCTCTGCATTTCAGCTTTCAGCTCATTTGCTGTACAAACAGGAGTCCTGAGTCAGATACAACATCAATTTCTTCTTTCAAAGCATCCTCCATTGCTGCAGTGAGCAATAACCTGTGTTGCTGCCCAAACAGCAAACAAAAAGTGGACTCACAAGCACCTCTCAGATGAGGGATGATCCCTAATTTGTGCTTATCTAGAAGCCAACCAACACCTATAAAAGTGTGTTCCCTGTTGTCCCATGCAAATAAAACATAAAGTTCAATATAATATGGGATATGCAGCTTCCCAGGACTCAGATGAACTCTGCAGGAACTTGGGGCTGAAAAGGACAGTTCATTGAGGATGGGTGTCAGAAGCAAAAATGGGTCAGTTCCTGCTTTATCACTTTGTGATTGCTGGAGCACTATCAGGAGGTGCAATCAGAGCTGCAGCTGACACCTCCAGAGGAGCCATAAGTGCCTTCAGCTGCTTGTTCTCACCCTGATGTCCTATTCCTGTCCTTTGAGGTCAGAATTCCTCCTCAGTCCTGAATCTCTGCTGGATTGCCAGCTATTTCTCACCAGCCTTTTTTTTCAGATTCATTACCTGATCAAGGGGCCAAAGGGGATAAACTCATTTTTCAGCCATTGCTTATGAAGGAATGCAAATAAAATTCTCTCTCTGAGGGTTTTTCCCCCTCTGCTTAATATTTTTTCAAATGCATTTTTATCAAGGAAATAGTCTTTCTGCAGATCTAGGAAGACAAACCTAATTAAAGTCACTTTATTGAGGGACCTGATACCAACACCTGCTTTAAAGACAAAACTCTCTTCTTTTTAAATTCAAACATTTTTGTTCTGCTGTAGAAGAGAAGACGTATCTTTGAATGACAGATATCTCAGAAATCTGCTTTCATTCCCCTTTCCTCCTTCCCTGATGATCTTAGGTTTCATGTTCACACCCTTTGGGAAAATTGTCTGGGAAACTTTTGTGATGATTCGCTGAAGGTCATCTACAGTAAATGTGGTACAAAGTGAACCCAGATCTCAGGCTTTGCAAATGTTCATTATGTAAATTACAGGAGCTGTGAAGATGGAAATGAGGCATACAGATGCTGTTATGCACGAAAAAGCAGAGGGGAAACTTCAGACTTCCCTTCACTACAGAGGCAGTTGCTGTCTGTAGGCACACTCCTTCCTCCCCATGGTTATTTCCAGCATGAAAAGGCCTCAGGTTCTCTGTGGCTGTTGGTTCAGAAGTGAGTGGCTCCGTGCTCCTCCATGTAGGTCAAGGACTGGGATAGATCTTTAAATTCACCACACATTTGGGGAGAATCACGGGACAAATGCAGCTGCGACCTGGCTGGGAGGAAACAGGGAGAGCCCCAGTGCAGGGCGTTTATGAATTCCCATCCAGGACCTGTATTTCTGGGATTAGTCTTGTTGGCTGCCTCAGCCAGGGCTAGTCCTGAGGAGCCATGGATCTGAGTTGTGAGCTGCAGTGCAGAGAGGCTCGAGTGGAAGAGATAAAGATTCAGCCCTTGATTTCGTGCATCCCCGGGCACATTACTTGGAGGCCAGATTTTGAAAGATGTTAGAGATCAAAGGATGAAGAAAGATAACCAGATTCAATTTCAGCTCTATTCCAGGGCATATGTGTTTCCTGAACATTTCAATAGGAAACAAGCATTTTTCTGCTTTTAAAAAAGTAATTCTAAATGCCTTTGGGTAGGTGGTTTCATCATGAGGAGCCAACATACATTTAACTGGCAGATCTTAAATTGCACATTGTTTCAGTTTCCTACCAGGGGAGTGTAAATCCCCTTTTCTTTGATTTCTCCCAGGTCTTGCTCAGGTTTGATGCACAATTCTCCTCTAAACAATAAATACCATTAAAGACACTCCAAGTGTGATTTCAAGCAGTGATGAGTGCTCAGCCAGTAACAGGAGCTACTGGTGTTCAGCTCTGTTGAAACTCAGCTGCTGTGTCTCATGTTCAGCTCCCCAAAAATAAAGACACCAAAAATTCAAGACTGCTTTTGGTAATTTTGCCCTAAAAGCTCAGGAGGGAAGCTGTGATGCAGACATATTGATGATGAGGTGGAAGGACCATGCCCAGCCAGGTGCTCTCCTGTCAAGGGACTGGCACTATCCAGGGCAGATGGAGAGGGAGAGAAGGGCAGAGCCTTCCCCCACCAACCTCACCACAGATCTGCTGTGACCTGCAGCAAAAAAAAGCAAGAAAAAAGCAAAGGAGCAGTAGGACAACACTAGAAGGGAAATTCCAACTCCCTGACCTTGGGACAACCTCACCCTGCATGTTAACAGACAAACAAACAGGGGGAAAATGATGAAATTACCTCAAAATGGAAAAAGAAAAAAAGCCAGAAAAAAAAAAAGATTTGTTGAGTCATCCAACAGTGTTCGAATCAAGATATTTTCTTAGCAACTGTGCTAAAAGACTAAATGTAACACATTCTGGTTTGGCTTTTCCTTCAGCAGCAAGATTTATTTGCATTCACACATGGGGATCTGGTTTACAATAAGGTTCTCCAGCCCTTTCCTTTCTTTCATTGTTTCCATCGTGTATCTCGGATAGAAAATCTGCTTTGGTGAAAAAATCCACACCAGACAACCCCAGGGCAGACCATGCCCCACCATGCCCATCTCTGCTTAGAGATGGTTTTGCCTGAAGGGCCATTTTGAGAAGCAGGAAGGTTTTGCCCTTGGCCCCATGCTGCAGAGTCTCACTCCCCAAGAGGAGGAACTTGTCCTCCACCAGCCCCAGGTTTCGCAATGCACTTAGGACACATCTTGCACTGGCCTTGATTTATGCAGAACTGTTGGCTAATCTCTTTTATGTAATCACAGATAGCTGCTCCTAAAGGCTAAGTCCCCAAAATGGAAGGAATGAATTAAAGGAGACAGATGTGGTTTGGCCGGCTCCGTGTTCTGATTCCAGCCTCAGAATGACCTCGTTAGTTTGTGCCGATTTAAGCAGGGGTTCAACCACACTGCACACCCACCCCAGCAGGAACATCCAGCTTTCTGCCATGCAGCCCAGTTTCACAGTCTGATCCCACTCACACCAAAGCCACTGGAATCACGTCAGGTTTATTCTGCTGAAATGCGATCAAAGTCTGGTCAAAAGTCGCCTGAGTTTTTGTTTACCCCAGATCCCCTTGCTTGGCACAGCTGCAAGCCTTGGGAGCTACAGGAATGCCATTCCCCCCCAGAGCTGGCTGCCTTTGGTCACCCAGAAGGACTCGGGGAAGGCAAAAGTTCCTTCTGCACCACCTCCAGGTCAACAGTCACCCTGAGCTCAGTGACCCACTTGGCCCTCGTGGCTGCACATTGCCCGTTCTGCAGGCACTGGGGGATCCTGAAGGAATGATGTTCCCAGCACGTCTGTGATGCACAGACCTGTCCATCAAACAGGCATTCGGGGGTGGGCAGGGTGTGAACAAGCCTGGTGAGAGACTCAAAATCCTGGAGAGAAGAAGATGCAGTGTCTGCTCAGCCATCCTCCCTTCCCTGCTTAGAAGTAAAGATGCCTTTTGTTTTAGGGACAGAGCCACAGCCTGGCTTACACACCCTCCTCAAACGCTCCTCTTTAATTTTTCCCCATGGAAAAATATTGCCCAGCAGGGCTGCGTTTAGATTCCCTTCCTTCACCAAAGCTGCCCTGCCGTGACCAACTTCAGGGGTAGCTGGAGCAGTCCCACAAGCCTTAGAGAATTATTTCCCAGTTTATGTAAACTGAGCACCAGCTCAGTAAAAACAGGGAAGATTTATGCTTGGCAAACATTTCCAAGGAGCCAATATTTCCCCGTTACTTACTCGTGGCTTGTGAATACAAACCTCACACAGCTGGTACCTCACTAATGATCCCATTACAATATGTATTGAGCTGATACTCTGTGATATCTCATTGAGGTATTCATCCATGTCAGAAAGGATTTGTCCATAAAAACATCTCCTCTCACACCATCATAGGAAGCTGCATTCATTCCTCCTTCCTCTGTCATCTGATGCTGCCTAATCCCACTCACTGACATCAATCACAGGGGGAAAATAAGACAATTAACTGGCAATTAATTAAATTATAAACTGTAAGGAAGAGCAGAATATTTGTAAACCTTAATAGCCTTATTAACATGCACATTACCAGCCAGTTGCACAATCCTACGCTAAGGGTATCTGTGCACATCTGTGACATCACACAGGCTTTAATCAAGGGGTTCACCTCGGAGGGCTGCGTGGTGGCATGAGGAACCTGCCTGGCCAGCCTGCAGCTGGGGTGGTACAGGTGATTTAAACCTCCCTTCCTGCACAAAGCTGGAGTGAGGATCCACAGAGCACCAGGGGTGCTGCAGCATCCCACCAGCTGTGACTCCTGTGCCTTCAGGACACAAGGACGTGAGGATGGCAATTCTCCCTGTTTCCTTACAGAACAGGCATCTCAAGGGGTGTGGAGGCAGCAGGGAGCTCTGCCAGCCC
>WBNQ01086857.1:0-17198 GCA_013401375.1 Spizella passerina
TTCTTCCTAATATCTAACCTACACTGTGCTCAGAAACTACATTTATGTGGTTCCTATCAGCAGCTATGTGGGAAGAAGTCCCCAGGATTGTTTTGCCAGAGGTCTGCTGAAAGGTTTGGAGCCAGGTCTTGTACCTGTATGGTCTGAGACAGCCACATGCATTTCTACAAAAAGAAAACGTTCAGACTTAAGTAAGCAAGGTGGAAATTTGCTGTTCCTTAAACCACAAAGTCCCCATCATTCAATCTTTCCTTGTCATGGCAAGGTTTGCCACAAGGTTTTCATGAGCTGAGAGAATTGGGGCCAATTCAGTCACTTCTTCACACCAGAAGGGCTGTGTCATTATCAATCCCAACACCACATATCTCTCTCAGACACCTGCATAGCATGAAATAAATCTTTCTTTTTTATGTAGACTTTCCTATTTTTATAAGTTTCTTTGTGGGATCAAAAAACCTGGGACAAAGCTGTGGTTGTTTGAGGTCTGTGTGACACTCCAGGTTTCAGTGGGTCTGTTCTAGTGGGACTTCTTCGTTTTCCAGATATTTCTTCTGGTTCTCCTACACTCATCCAATAATTATGGAGGTTTTTTACTCCAAGGAGTTTGAAAAATATGTAAATTACAATGTTCTGATAACCTGTATTCTGTTAAGAAAGAAATAATAAATTTATATCCTTTTACAAGCTGGGTGTTTGAGAATGCTTTTAAAATGACACAAACCCCCAAAGTGTTTCTTTAAATGCATTTTAAGCTGTGAGCAACAGGAAATTGTTGGAAAATTAATATCTCCAAAATCAGTCACTTAGAAGCATCACCTGTAGTTAAATAAAAGGTTATTATATGTCAAGTTAAAGAGATTTTGGAATGAAGGCTTTATATAAAGTAGAAGAAAATTTGGTTTTGAATTCTTTCACTCTGCAATACTGGTTATCTATATGTTGTGTGCTATTTATTTATTCGTCATGTGCTGTCTCTCCTCCCCACTTAATTAGAAGATTTGGGATTAGGCATCAAGTTCAGAAATGACACACATAATAACTAATGCATTACAGAATTCCCCTTTAATCTTGTGTAAATGTCCATTTCTGTCCCTCTCCTTCTCTTTGTGGAGCCAATCTGGTGTTAATCTCACTCACTAGCGGCAGAACTTGTCAGAAATGCATCTGTATGTCATAAACTCACATTGCATGTGCCTCCAACTACTACTACAACTAGTTTTGGGGTGTGTGCACCAGTGCAGTGCACCAAAATGACAATCTGTGTCATGTTACATAAAGCTGATAAACTGAGATATAATGGCCTCTCCTGTTTGGTAGCTAGATGAGGTAATTGTCCTGTCTGCCCTAATAATTGATCAGACAATGGAAAGCACATTTTAGCTGCTTAAAAATGTTGGCCACCAACAATGTTTGGTGTACTTGATTTTCATAACTTATTACTTTGGATGTTTGAGGTAGGTGAGATCACATGGCACAAGCTGGTTCCTACACTGCACGGACCCAACTCCTTATGTCAGATCTCTGGACTGAATAATGCCAAAGGATGACATGATGGCTTCTCTAATAGTCTCCTTGAGGGGAGTATTTGATAATATTACTCTCTGCTGCATTCCCCTGGTAATTGCTTGCTGGAATATTCATGCAGAAGTGGCACTGCTGCAGTCAAAACAAATCCATTGTCAGGGTCAGACCTGGTATTTACAGATGGTTCTGTCAGAAGGAGCACAAGGTGACACAGGAATTCAGCTGTGTCTGTGCTGTGGTCCATCACATGATAACCAACACATGTTTCATGTGGCACGACAAGCACGAGGACTCAATTGGGGTTGATGAATGGATGGCCCAGAATCTGTGGAATTTTTGGAGGCCCACCCGAGGCTGCAGAGATGTGCTACTCAACGTTTGGAAACATTTGACCCTGCTGGTGTTTTGTGTTTCTGCCTGCCCCGTTGGTGTGGGAAGAATCCTGGGAATGACGAAGGTAATGGAGAGATGGCGATCGCATCTCCTGGAGGGTTTAGCTCTGGGCACAGGCCAGCTGGATGGAGCTCAGCAGGACCAGGCCTCATCTATACTTGAACTGTGCATTGGTTTTAAATGTCCCCCCAGCTGATTTAACTCTTTAGCTTGGCAGGCACCAAGCTGAACTATGTGGTGCTGGCTAATATCCCGTGCCTCTGCACTGACGTGGGATCAATTCAAAGCTACTGAAGATGGTAGAAAATATTCTGTGAACTTCAAGAGATATTGCATCAAGTTTTCAAGGGAGCACTCAGTGATTTTTCTCTTTCTTGGGCAGCCCTGGTGGAGAAATTTTCCAGCTTTAAGAGTGGGACATTGAGATGAGGTTATGGTGTGTGTGGGAGGAAGATCAGTCATCTTCTGCCATTGTCACACAGGCTCTGTGAAGAGACAGAGCCAGAGATGTGCCCAGCTCACATTTATGGCTCCTCCTCTGACTGTAAGCTACAGTGCACATTTACACACATTTCCCATTTTTTGTGCAGCACCTCAGGCTGATGAAGCAGTCAGGCAGCATGAGCATTTCCTGCTTCTGGGTGAGACACTGGGGATCTCCCACAGCAGGGTTATTCCCTTCTAGTCATGGACCATGGAGCAATCTCATCCATAGCTCCGTAACTCTTGTGCAGCACCTGATTTTAAGCAGCTGCCAGGATTCCTCCTTTCTGCAAAGCTGAGAAGATATAATCCATGAAAGAATAGGAGGGCTTAAATGAAATATATGTGTATATGACTGTATTTATATACATACAGTGAAAGAGAGGAAGGGAGGGAGAGGGCAGAGCAGAGGAACACGTGAATACCCGGAGCACTTCAAGATGAAAGGTGTTATAGAAATATATTATCACCATTACTTTTATCAATAGTACAATATTGCCAGCTCACTTACTTCATTATAGTCCCATTGCAACATTGATGTTGTTACCTTGCCTACTTTAAAATAGATTGGAGTTTAGTTTTATCTTTTGCTAGGTACGAAACCACTCTGAGAACTCTAGCTAATGTGCTGCAGAGTGACAGAACAACTATGTTTTATGAAGCCAAATAAAAGTTTGCTTCATCAACTGCTGCAGGGTATAAACAACCGTCAGCCATCTTGGAGAGTAGACATCCTTTTATTTAATTGCAAATTAAAAAACATAAACCACCTTAAACACAGAGCTACTGTCACATCAAATCAATACAATAATTGTGCTCAAGCAGTTGGAAGGCACACGATGCTCAGCTTCTTGCATACTAAAAATATATCAATCACTAGAGCAATAAGCAAGTTTTATAATATATGAGCAGATGATGGTATATTAACAAGTTTTGTATTGTGCGACTGCTTTTCCCCATTTCCATTGAATACAAAAGGGAAACTTTGTGATCTGAAAGTTGTTAGCAATTTCTTTTGTGCTGGTGAATTCCTGTTAATAAGAATATCTTCGGTATGAGGTAAGAGAGTCTCAGGTCACAGGCAACTCCCAGAGCCAGACTTTGCTGCCTGACTGTCAGCTGTTCTTCTTTATTGGTTTTAGGCTGATGGATGTGAGGATTTTAAATCTTTTTCATTAAATGTAGTAATGAAGAAAGATCTTAGAGACTGAGATCATTGACCTGCCTGAATGGTTATCTGCTAGCTTGAAAAAAAAGGTCTTAAAACAAACTCACAGACTTTTGCACTAATTTCATGAATAACCCAAGGTTTGGTGGTGTTGCACTGACTTCACCAAGGTTTGGTCTTGCCTTCACCTGCCCGCTGATCGTGTCTCATTGCATGGAGGGAGAGATGCTCCCCGGGCAGGAGGGGCAGCTCCAGGGATCGCTTTGCTGGCGTGCTGAGGGAAGCCCTTACAGGCATACAGAAGAAGGGAAGCAAGGATGCTGAATGCTCCAGGCTTCACAGCTCACTGGTGCCTCTTAAAAAGGGAGAAAATTTCTGCCTTTCCCGTGACCACTCCCAGACATCTCTCAGCTCTCTCTTCTTTGGAAACTGTAAATAAACCCCTTACTAACGAGGCTGGGAAAAGGCTAAAAAGCTCCTGTTAGCGCTGGGAGGCACCGGCTTTCACAGCGGTGCCACTCTCTTATCACCACTCCAAAGACTGACTTTGATCCACAGCTTTTTTTTTTCATGCTGCGCGTAAACAAAGCTTTGCAAGTGCTTAGCGTTTGCAGGTCTCTCTGCAGGTATCTCCTGCCTATGTCTTGTCCTCTATCCTCAGCCCCTTGCCCTTTCACTGGCTAATGTCCCTCTTCAACCCCAGAGCGGCCCAAAAAGTGCATTGGGGTAACTCCAGGCTGATGGGTGCATGTTGCTGCTCCATGGAGTGACCTGGAGGTTGCAGAGCTGTGGGCATTTCTGGCTTGCTCTTTGCCCACGTTTCTCACCACAGCTTTTGCTCTGAGCTCCAGCTTTACACTCACCAGGCTGGAGAAAGCCAAGGGATCTCTCTCAGAAGAGCAGCCCTGCCAGCCTCTGCAGCTAGGGAATTTGAAACTCATATAAAGGGTAATAAAAGGGAGATTATTGAGGTAGAGCTGGAGAAAAGCCCAAAGGAAGTTACTGTACCAGATGGAAGTCGATTCTTTCCTAGTGTTAACTACTGCTGCCTTTCTCTTTGCATCGGAACTTTATTACCCTGATCTGAGAAAGACAAAATATCTCCCCCTGATTTTAGTGAGTCTTTGCTGCTGTGCATTTCCCATCCACAAAGCTTTCAAGTACTTTACAAAGATGGCTGCAAGCAGGAGATGCTTGCAGGAGTAAAAACTGAGGTGTAAAAAGCTTATTTAAGTTCCCCTGAAAGCCAAAGCAAAACCATGTGAAGAACCCAGGTTTTCAGCATCTCCTGTGTGTGCTGCTGCCTGTGCCACTGTCACCTCCCTGGTCCTGTGAGCTTTTCACTTTCTGTTTGAAGGTTGCACCAGGACTTCCAACTGCAGGAACTTCCATGGCACTGCTCTAAAAAAAGCCAAAAATACCATCCTGAAGGCAGAGATTTATGGGGAAAGGATAAAAGTATTAGTGAGGAACCGAGATGCCAGAAGAACAAGCCCCAGAAGCATTTGGCAGCCAGCCCCATGTTCTCATCTTTAGCCTGTTACCCTACTCACCTTTCTGGGGCTGTAGAGTGATAGAGCCAGTTTATCCAGATGATACTGGAGAGGTGATAAAAAGGAGTCACCAATTAGCTCTGGCTACAAGGGCTGTGCCATCAGAAGCATTCAGCCCTGCAGGGAGTTATTTGCCTGAGAAAATACAATGAGAGGTCAAGGACTGGCACTTCTGCCCGGCTCAGCAATGTCTGTGGCAGAGCCCTCTCTCCAAAGCACTGAACCGAACTCTCATCTCCCCTGTCAGCTCCTGAGGATGGGCTGAGAGGACTCGTCCTCGCAGCGGTGGCCGGTGTCCTCTTTGGAAAGGACCAAGATCTTCTTTCCACAGGGATTGAATTGCAGGTGGTTACGCCTGGGCTGGAACCTGAGCTGGAGTCACCCTAATTTGTAAAATTAGGCCACTCTGCTCTGGGCTGGGAAGGGTGCCCAGGCAGGGAGAAGGTGACAGGGGACACATTTTGATCCAGGAGGGCTGGGCAGACCCCAGCTATGTGTGCTGAGTGATTCAGACCACTTTCAAGTCAACATCTTAATCTCCTGAGAATCAAAAGGCCTTGAAACAGCAAGAGGAGCAAATTTCAGCGGGGTTGGCTTCGATTAACATCTTCTTTATGAGATGTGCTCCATGGCAGATGCCATTCATTAGCGTTATTTACGCATTAGGAGACCTATAATTGGAGCCTAGCAAGTGTCCTCATCAGAGTTGACCTTATGGATGGAGAAGCTGACATCTGAATGTCAGATTTGCATCCATGACTTTTCTCCTCCCCATAACCACTCTAATATGCAAATACTGAGTTGCAAAAAAATGGAAATAAATAAATCCGCTATTTCAGTTATCTCTGTTTGCTGGGGCTTTGGAGGCTGTGCAGAGATTAGACTCTGTCACTTAATCAGCAAGTAAGTGAGAGAAAAAGACATTTCAGATGCAGGGGTATGGGAAATGTGAATTGTAAATAGTCTGTAGTGCAATCTGTGAGAAGAAGCAGGTATAAAGTACATTACAGGGCCATTTGCAGTTCTTTGTTCAGGTATAACTGGTGCTTACAGTCATTTTGTTAAATATTCTGTTTATGTCCTTTTCCATCACGAATAAGAAGTTATCCCAGTCCCCAGAGTGAAGGAGACTCACAAAATACCTGCATTCATGTGCTGGAAGCAAGGCATTAATGGAGCCATGGAAGTAAAGGAGATGAGGCATCAGCAGGGAGAGCATCAAGGGAACAAACCGTTCCCTGTTGCAAAGCTGATTCTCTCAGGAGATGAAACACCACGAGGAGAGAACAAAAAACCTCTGGGGCTTGCCACATTCTGTGTAGGAGACTTGGAGGGAAAGGCTGCTGGCTGTGAGTTTGCTGGCTGAGCAATTTCACACTGGAAGAGGTCAGTGAGCCCATGGTGAGTCAAAGACACCAATTCTACACCTCAGACAGGTTTGGGGGCACGCGTTTGGGCAGAGGCTCCTGTGCCATCACAGAAACAGAGCCCATGGTCCTGTTGCTCTCCCATGGGTTAAGGTCTTGCTCTTTGCCACAACTCTACCCTGTGGTCCCCAGGGATCAGGCAGATTCAGTTTGCTCTGCTCTGGTCGCCCCAGGCTCCCCACAAAACCAGCGGTGACAGATAAGCACCTCTGGAGTGTAATTTGTATCCTAGGCAGGCTGAAGTGCCCTTTCTCTTTTCCATGATTATCTGGACAGGTGATAAGACTTTGGTGGTATGAATTGCTCCCTCGGGGTTTGCAGTTACATCTCCAGGGACACATGATAATAAAACAAACAGCCCAGGATTTTCCAGGCACTCTCAGTAACTTTATGAGAAGAATACAAACCAATCCATCCCAGAAGGATAAACCCTGCCTGCATTTGCCTGCTCTCTTTCCCTGGTCACTGTTTGATCAGAGTCCTTCTGAATCCTGAGAGTCTGCTTTGCAGGTGTAGTTTCTTTATGTCACCACCTTTTTTTTTTTGCCCCCTACATCCACCTACAATTCAGCTTCTTTCTTTATTCCAGCTGGTCTCACAGCCAGGTGCCATCCCCAGTGCTGTGACAACACAAACTCATTGCTCATCTCTGCTGCTTGGTGAGTTTTATGAGGACTCCACTTTTTACAGCCTTTGTGGCAGTGCTCCTTCAGGGGTAATCTGAGACCCAGGTTTGCAGGAAAAGCGGGGAAAAGGATTAATTCTAGAGTTTTAGAGGGCTAAATGTGCCTCCTCCTTCCTGAATCATAATGACAGTTCTTTTTGGTGATGAGTACACACTGCCTTTGCTGTGTACAAAGTGCATATTCCAACCAATGTGTAAAATTTGTACAAAAACATCCCACAAATTATTGCATTACAAATCTCACAACTAATATTTTAAGGAACAGCACTGAAGTGGTCGGAATGCTTTTTTCCTAACACTTGCTGTGATTTTTTCCTTTTTTTATTCACAACAATGTTTTTTATTTCAAAACTGTAAGAAATTTGCATGAGGAAGGTTAATTCTAGGAAACGCCAGAATGCAAACATCCAGACATTGTTACTTTTCACAACTTGCTGGTCTGATGCTGACTCTTTCCCTCCATGATACTGTTTTTGTGAAATTGTCACAAGTGTGACTTAAGAGGGGAAAAAGCTTTGGCACCTTTAATTGTGTGAGAAGGAGGAAAAGACATTGGCTGGGGGTCTGCAGGGCCAGATTCGTGATGAAGTGCCAGGCACAGATTTATTATTGCTGCTATAAGAAAAATTATGTGCTGTCTAATTCCAGGGCTGTAATTCCCCCCCATCAAATTATGTCAATGACAAAACATCTACAATGTGAGGAGAAGGAGAAGGGTGCTCATGTAGGCTGAGTTTAACTTGAGAGGGATGGGGGAGAGCATGAGATGGACTGGAAGAAGAAAACTGCTGGTTTGGCCATGTTATTCCCAGTGAGTTTATCTGCAGGCAGCTGAGTGGAGATGCTTTCAAGGCCTTGCTGGCAGACTCATCCCTGGAACTGAAACCTGTCAGCATGTGATAATTTGTGTTATTCTATATTTAGAGCAGCAAGTCACGGCCGCAGTTGTTCACGGCTGGTCTTTAAACTGTCAAGGAGAAAGCAAGGCTTCCTTAGATGGGCCTGAAAGTCCCTGAACCATCTCTGCAGGATGGATTTTGTCGCTTCATTGCGCCTTGGCCAATGCCAGTGTTTGTTCTGGCGGTCAAGCTCAAGGTGAGGTGTGGATCTGTTGTAATTAACAACTCCAGACCTCTCTGTGGCATCATCAATACCGACTTGCAGATCCTCAGCTGGGATGGGGGGTGTTGGGTGGCCCCAGGCTGTTTTAGTGGGGGCAGCCCCACTCGTGGGTGTGCCTCTGGATCCACACCCCATGGCTGACTCATTTCTGTACGCCCCAAACCCAAACAGCAGTGATGGTCTGCATTGTATCTAACGGAACAGTTTTCTTCCAAATTAATTTCTTGACAAAATCTGGCTGGGATCCTGATTCTCTGCTTAAAAATATTTTTTTTTTTAGCCTGGTTTTGTCACCAGACTCAGATAGGACTGAAAAGACTGGAAATACTGTACCAGAATCATAGAGCTAAATGAACACATCTCACATCCCCATTGATCTTGGGTCAAAATGTAACATTTCAACACGATTGAAACATTTAGCTCAGATGTCAGCTCTTTAAAACAATATTTTTTTTTAACAAAAGAAACATCCATTTTCTTTTCAAAAGCATGTTTAGAGCAACAACATGACAGCTTTCAATTCCATGACTGTTACAAGTGGGACATGCTGATATTATCTGTTTCGGTTTTTGCAGAGTAAAATCTGATGACAATCAGGAAACTGTCATGTTGGAAACTTTTTGCAAACCTTTCCCTGTCCCCCAGCAATCTGGCAAATATATTCTCCCCATTTCACCCCTCTCAACAGCACTTTGCTTTTTTTATTTACTTTTTATTTTTGTTGGCCTGTCAGTCAAAGTGAGTGTAAGCTTGGCAGCCTGGCTAATCCTTGGCTTTTTTTTTTTTGGATCAGCTGTATGGCAAACCTCTGTGCTATGTATACCTGGCCTCCAAATAGAGGCCTGAGACAACCAAGGCATTTTCCATGAGTCATGGAGCAGCCACCAGATAGCAGTGCTATTCCATCTGTGTGGACAGGGGCTAGGCAGTGACCCAGCTTTATCTGTCACCTCTGTCCCATTGGCAATGCTAATCCATCCCTTTCTGTGCTTTCTGAAATCTTTTCAAGTCTCAGAAACACATGAAAGTGGGAAGGAAATGGAAATATTACCTCTCTTACTTCTGCCAAAAAAATGTGAATTTAAAACTGTTCACAGAAGGGAAAAATGCAATCATGACAGCACTTGGTAGCTGCTGAAAATGTTGAGTCACAACAAGGGATCTGTCTGTTTTCTGTTTGTTTCAGTGGCAGGTGAAGGAGGCTTGATTTAATTATTTTTTAAAGAGAGTGAGACAAGTGTTGATTTAGCAGTTTACTCATCAAAGTAATTCCACTTATAGAGCTGCAGGATTCCAGAAAAAAACTTGTTCACAAGCTGAAATTAATGTCCTGCATGCAGCAATCTAAGAGCTTTGCAGATTTTACCCATAACATAAAACAAAAAGTTATTTTGTAAGCAGGCTTCTAGAGAAACTGTATTGCAAAGTATTTTTTGGAATGAAATGAGGCAAAACAGTCATAAAGACATTGTCTTGTGAATAAATTTCAGTCAGAAAACTCATAACAGTGTAAGAGCCAAATTAAGAGGTAGATGCAAGGAGAGGAGAGGAAATGAATTTTAAAATGAATGCTGAAAAGAACTGGAGATGATGAGGCAGGAACTTCCCTGAAAAACATCACATCCTCTGCTCTGAAGGAAGGAGTCTAGCAGGGTGCAGGGAGCAGAAACCACCTCTGACAAAGTTGGCGCAGCAAATCCCTGCACACTGAAAGTTCTATTTTTGTGCAAGGTGCAGCAATGTGCATTTTGTGCTGCCTCAGGCAGTGCCTAGAAATGCTCCTTGCCCCGGTGAATCCCACAAGAGCTCTGCAGCAATGGTGTGGAAGGGAAGGGAACGTGCTTGGAGGTGACAGGGGCCAATTTCCAAAGTTGCTGGCACCTAATTTATGAGCCTGGGGTGTGCTTACCCAGGACCTCCCTGATTCACTGGCTAGCTGGGCTAACTGGCCCATGGCATAAAAGGCACGATTTCTGCAGGTGCAGCAGGCATTGAAAGGCAGAAATCTGTGGGCACAACTATGCCTGCCCCATTTAGAGATGATTTATGGGGTAAAATGCACCTCCAGGAGAGCAGGTGTCAGGGAGGGCAGCAAGCTGCTGGGTATTTCTGCTGTTCATCCTGGAGTGTCTGGTTCCTTTGCTTTGCTCTCCGCCCTTGCCCAGAGAGCTGGGAAGAATCTAACAGTGAAAAAGAGAGAAATTAGGCTGAAAGATCAAACTGCTGGGAAGGGATTTAAAATTTGCCAAGGAGCTGCAAAGAAGGGAGTGATCACAGAATTGTCATCATAAAATCATTGAATGGTTGGGGTCAGAAGGGACCTCAAAAATCTTCTATTTCCACCTGCCTGGCATGGGCAGGGACACCTTCCCTTAGCAATGACAAACCTCTGTCCTGGCTGGTGGATAAGCTCATTTCTGTGCTCAGATGGGCTGAGGGTGGAGGAGCAATGCCCTGTGACCGTGTGCACAGGAGTCTGAGGATGAGGGAANCTGGGCTGTGATTGGCCATTAATTAGAAACAACTAACATGGACCAATCACAGATGCACCTATTGCATTCCACAGCAGCAGATAATCATTGTTTACATTTTGTTCCTGAGGCCTCTGAGCTTCTCAGGAGGAAAAATCCTAAGGAAAGGATTTTCCATAAGAGATGTCTGCGACCATGCCCTGTCACATCACAGCTGCCTGTGTGCCCCGTGCCCCCAGAAAGTGGAGCCCAAATTCTCATTGTGGATCCCTGAGCTGGAGACAGCCAGGAGCTGTTCAGTACCTGGTGGCACTGAGCACTGTGAGTTAATGCTGCACAGAAAGGTTTCAGGCACACATTTTGCAGCATTTGCAAACCTTGCATTGAGGAGAAAAGCTTTGGCAGTTAAACTGAATGTCCCCAGAGAGCTTTTCACAGCTGTGCTGGTTTATGATGTGTTTGAGGTAAGGCCAGAAGTATGAAGACACTTGCCAAGGGTGCACATTATTTACATTCAATGTCTAATCCCTTCCCAGAGAAACAGTGAATTTTTTCTTGATAATATCTGTTGAGCTTGGCTACATTTTCTTTCTTCTGTATGTGAATATTTGGGTCAATTAAGTTTTTCCATATGTATTGTTTATTCCTATTTTGAACCTCCTTTTCTGTGATAAACACAGGGAAAAAAGCAATCATGAAGAAAAATGTATCAGAAAAAGAAAACTGAGGGAAAAGAGGAAGTGAAGAATATTAAAACAATGTTTCATATAGAATTTTTATTTTTAAAAAATCAAACAAATGAAACAATATTCTAAAGAACAAAAATATGGTTTGCAAAGGAGATATTTCAAGGATGGGATACTGAGGGGCACAGTTTAGTCGTGGATTTGGCAGTGCTGGGTTAAAGGTTGAAGTCAATGGTCTTAAACTTCTTTTCCAACCTAAATGATTCTGTGATTCCATTATTCTGTAGTGGTTTCCATAGAACTGGATTTCATCCTCACTCTCACAAAACACCCTCTGATTTTGTTCATGGAAGCTGAGAGCAAAATTCACTGCTCATATTTGCTGCTTACAAGTTGGAGATGAGATTTCCATCCTAGATGGAGCAACTGCTCTTCTGACTAACCCTCAATTCTGTCATCCTCTCCCACAGTTAAAAGCTAATGCTTGTTCAGAAGCTGTAAAACTTGTGATTCCTCTTTTTCTTTTGAAAATCCTGTACTTCTGCTGCTGCTTAAATAAACAAGAGAAAAGCTCTTTTTGCTAATTTCTGGCTTGAGTGGAGAAGAAAGCTCCCAGTACTTAAAGTTTTTTGTCTGTTAAAATAATTACAATAATTACATGATAAAATACTGCTTAGAAATAAGATAGATTAGCTCAATAACTGCTGTACTGCATTTGCAGTTGATGAGGCTTATTGTATTAATCAATGGCCTGCAACACAGAAAAATGGCAGAAGTGGGATGGGAAGTAAATGTATCTAAATTTCATAATTTGAAAGAATCTGGATGGATGTGCATGACTACTGATGCCAGTCTGGGCTTAAGAAGCAGGGTGAAGTACGAAATATCATTTATCCTATAAAAAAAAAGTGGAAATATATTAAATCTTCCACGCTGAATTCAATTCAGCAGTTCCTGAAATGTCAAAGTGCAGGTGCACATAAATAAACGGAATATTTCTTTTTAGATCCTGCATGCAATTTTAAACATCTGCAGCAGTGAAACACAAGCTCTGCGAGCTGAAGAGGTGATGGAGATCTCTGAGTCTGGAAGCAGCACACAATTGTAAAGCTCACCCCTGAAACCTCTGCTGATCCAGCCAGACTTTGCAGCAGTGGTGTAGGAAATGGCTTGGCTAATTCAAAGAGTTTCATGAATTTTCAATGAAATCCACCTAAAATTTTCCTGGGTATTGTGATATACTCAGCACAGTAAAGTTCACTTTCAGTCTCCAGAAAAATTGGACTCACAAATGCTGAGATGCCATAATAGCTTGATCTTACAGTATTCTTTAGCACCTATTTGAACATTCCCTGTGAATCTCACTAGACAGTCTGCTTTTAGACCATCAACAGCTCTGCATTACAAAGAAATTAAATAATCTGTGTTGGCTGTGAATAAAATTTCTAGCTAGCTGATATTTATTTGGAACAAACTCAAAAGGAAACCTTCTCCCCCAAGTGCTGGACCCATCAGTTACTGGGTGCTCTGGAACAGGAATAGGCCAAAGCTTTTCAGTAAAACAATATCCACATTCTCTCTCTGGCATGCGCAGCCAGAGCTTTTTGTAACAATAAAACATGTCAATAAAACATGTTATTGAGATTGCTTGGACACCAAGGTCCTGTTGTTTCCCAGAGTATTTATCAGAACATGGATGTTGCTACACATCACTGCTTTTCCCTGTCTCTCTGTGTTAAATCCCAGCATACCCTCCCAGAGGAGAAAATCTGTGATGGAGCAGTTTTGGGGACAGTCTCCTTCAGAGCACTTTGTATCCAGGCTTCAACAGGAGAATTTCACATGTCCAAATTATTCTGTCTGTGGAAACTCCCCTGAGAAGATAAATGGGCATTGACTTTAGTGGGATTGTCAGTGGCCTCTGGTTAAACACTGTGTGTATATTTAATGGGACAGGGGCTTTATCTCCTTATGGCTGTAGAACATAGAAAGCATTTGTCAGTGCTTGATCAATAATAAATAATGTTGATAATAAGTGCCAGGATGCAATGAAAATTAACCTGCATTTTCATTGCCAGTTAGAAGTATTTATTTCAGGCAAGTGTGGTGGGCCAGGACATTAAATCATCCAGTGATAATTCCATGCTAAAGAACTACATGCAGGTATTATTTGTGACTGCTATGGTGGAAAAAAAACAGTTGGGACAACATCTCCTCTCCTCTTAAATTTAAAACATTTTGCAATATTCTTATGAGAGATATTTATTTTGTTAAATATGTTCTTGCATCTCAGGATGGGGAAGGAATCTGTACCCCAAAGGTGCAGGGGGGACAGTTTCTGACTGTGACTTTTCCCATCTCTCTGGGCAAAAGCTGGGATTCAGCTATGCAAGTCCTAAACCAGCGAGCATCTGACTTTCATTATCAGCCACAAAAGTGCACAAATTGAAACCAGGGAGCCCCTGTTTGTCAAAAACACTCAGAGCTGTTAAATCACTCAACAATGTGATGACACATTTGTTCCTACCCGGCCTTGAAATGTGAGACCCACTTGTGGTGCCACCACACAGCTCTCCCTGCTGTCACCCAGGGGTCCTGGGGGCTCAGCACGGACCTGCCTAGGGATGAGCTGAGACTGCAAAGAGCCTGCCCAGCACAGGGGACTCCCACCTGGCTCAGGGAGAGGAAATCTCAGTCAGGAATACCTTGGAAACAGGGCTATTCATCAAAGCAGCATTTCTCTCCTGTTGCTGTGGGGTTGTAGAGAATTGCTGCTGTACCTATGAACCTGAAACGTGGGGCAGACAGTGTGAGAAAACCTATAAAGTCCCAAGGGTCTCCCTGAGCTGCTTCATGCTGTCATCAGCCATACAAGGAAGGTCTTAGGTGGGTGGGTGGTTCCAGGGTTCTCCTGAAGGAGTGAAGGGCACCAGTGAGTGTCTGCCAGGGCTTTTCAAGGTGCTGTCGCTGCCTTTGGGAAGAGGAAAGGCGTTGTTCCTCACAGCAGCAGCAGATTGCTGTCCTGGGATGGGGAGCTGCACAGATTTCTGTTTCTCCTCAGCTGCAGATGGGGTGGAGTGGGGTTGGGTGAAGCTGCCTTGGACTTTCCACACTGCATTCCCACACAAACATAAAAACATTCCCTCTATTCCCCTAAAATCACCCCATCAGAAGCTGGGTGCTTTTCCATCCACCTGCATCTTGGGTAGTTATTAGAAGCAAGGGACATAGAGAAGTCACACTTCTCTGAATCAAATCAATGTGTTTCTGCACTGCAAAGGCATAAATCAAGAGCCAACAGGTGGGGTGGGAAACAACAGAAGAATCAGGGCTGGGAGCTGTAAGATCAGAGCAGTCAGAGCCAGTAAAAGCTGATGCTGGAAGAATGAGATCACCACAAGGCAAGGGGAATTTAGCCTCCAGTGGAGCTCTTGCAGGTAGTGCAGCCCAGAGCAGCTCTCTCCAAAGAGGGGCTTTGATGTGTGTGCCGGTGCCCCGGTTTCGCAGCAGTCAGCAGGATTGTGAGGCACTGAATGTCAGAGGTACAGGGCTGGCACAGCTGGGACTGCTGCCAAACCAGCTAAAGCACAGCCAGCAAGTGCTGATCCCATCTGTACCAAGGCAGCTATCGCAATGCTCAGCATGGAAATCTGACTGGCCCAACCAGTTATGCAGGAGAGCTGTGGTGTGAGGATGCAAAACAGCCTCAGTGGCTGAGGAAGGCTCCAGACTGGGGCATCTTTGTGCACCTCTGTTTGTGGTGCAGCCCATGGTCAGCTGCTGCTGTCTGCACCAATCCTGCCTGCTGTCAGCACCCAGGACATCCCTCTGGCTGTCCTGAGCAGCCAAGACCCTGCCAGGGGGCTCAGAGACCCTGGCACAGAGCCCAAAACACCTGTGGTTTTGATTATGACCCGTGGAGCAAGTTACCAACCTTAGATGAAGATCTGCAAGCCATGACAAATTAAGTAGAATGATAGTGAATTTATCACAAGGTGAAAAAGTAGATTTTAGGGTTTTGGTATGGGGGTTCAGGAGGCAAGATGGAGGCAAATGGGCGTGTNAAGCCCTGGGCTGGGAAAAGATACTTTCTAACACATCTCAGAGTCACTGTGACCAGCTGAAGATCCCAAATCAGCCTGTGAGTTACTGCCAGTAACCCATCCTGAGGACTAGGCAAACCAAAAGAGAAAATGGGGAGAGTCTGAGCACTCTGTGGCTTGGAGAAGCTCTCCTCAGAGGAGTATCTTGTCTCTGCCTAACAGGTTCTTAATGCAGCCCTGTCCTGGCACTGAGTCAGAAGCTCTGAAAGCAAAAAGGGCACCTGGAGCACCCGTGGTATTGCTGATTCAGCACTCTCAATACATTTATTTTGCAATTGCACTCAGTGGCTGCAATCCAGCTTGAGGAGGGCATGCACAGACAAACAAAGTCTCTGCTCCAAACAATTCACATTTTGACTTTACTACTACTACTACAAGCTACTTATGGATGATGTTACAGACTAGTAAATAGACAGACAGATGGACTGTCTTACCTCCACCCTCTGCTGAAATCCTTCCTCCCTTTGAAAAATCATTTATCTTCTTTTGAGGTAGTTTTGCTTTTTTTTTTTTTTTCTTTTTAATTGATCAAATGTCTTTTGAAACTTCAGGTCTGTTTTTCCTGCTTTGTTGTGGGAGCAAATAAGACAGGCTTATGGCTCCATGTAAAATTTCAGCCTTGTTTATAAATTGCTTGTGATTGATTAAGTAATAAAAATGCTTTTAAGACAGGGAGGTAAATCTCCCAGCTAATTGTTTAGTGCTTTACATTATAACCTTGTTACAGGGACTGGGCTGAATAGCTTTGCTAATTCTGCCTCTTAAGAGTCACACTGGAGCTGTAATCCCAGTTTGCTGCTCTGCCCTGACCACTGAAAGACACAGACCATAATTAATGGGTCAATAAACAAACTGAGTGATGCATCTGAAACAGCAGAACAAATCTTTCCTTTTCAAAGGTGAGCTCTGAGGTGGAGATGGTTTCTCAGGCAGGAACACTGCCAGTTTCCAGCCATGGGCTGGAAGAAATACAGCAGGAGCATGGCCCCTCTGCCTCTCAGCCACTTCTCATCTGCCTCTGTCATGGAGCCTTGGGCAAGGAAATCAGCAGCACTGAGCTGGGTGTGCTAAGAGCAGGTAAAATGAAGATTTAACTAGGAAAACTGCTATGATTCATATGCCAAATGCCTTCACTCCATGTTGTTTTCTCTTTTGGATACAAAACAGTGACCCAGCTTACAGATTGGACTTTAAGGACCATGAAAATACCTACAATAAATAATTTAACAGGAGCTCAGTAATCCTAGATTTATTTCTGCCTAAACTACCAGAGAGGAAGCAAGTGCTGTCCATTGATTGAATGCTTGAGATGGTTCCTAAAAAAAATGTTGAATGGACAGAGAGTTCTGATATTAATTTTGATAGAGTTCAGTAACACATGTGATTACCTTTGATAGCAACCATGATTTCAGGCTCATGCAGAGCTAGATCAGATCAGTCTCTTGGGTGACATGAGATTTTGTTCACAGCAAATACAAAGCTGCTGGCAAATTCAGCATCAGCAAAGTACCAGCCTCCTTCCTGGGTTTCCCAAATCTGGGGGTATAAACTCACTTCTACCCTCTCCTGTTGTTGTTGTGTTG
>WBNQ01086860.1:0-10370 GCA_013401375.1 Spizella passerina
CCTACTGGAGGTTCGTGGCTCCTGTTTCTTTCATTAGCTGTGTCAAGGATAGGGAGCTTGGATATTATTGCATAATATATCTCTGAGCAGTTGAATTAGGAGAAGAAAAGAATTATGCAATTTTCTTGAAGCCAGAGAAGAAATGAAAGCTATGTGAGGTAAGCAATTTCTCCATTGTTTTGGGCTCTTTATGAGAAAAATAATAGGAATAAAAGCAAAGGATAGAAGTTAACTTGATTTTTCTGCACTTTCAGGAGTTCAAAGGTCTGAGTCTCATTAGGCTTAAAGTCCTAATCCAACATTTTTTAAGTCTCTACATGAAAGAAGACTTCTAGTCATCTACCAGCATCACCCAGTGCATTTCTGCTTGGAGCAATTACAGGGAGGAAGCTTAGGGACAGATCTTCCTGAATACATTCCATTGTTTTAAGCCTCATGGAAACAAGAAATAAGAAAAGGCAGCAATATCATAAATACAGGCTAAAATTAAAGATTCACTGGAATAATGTTTGAGTACTTCTCATTTGTCTGTGGGGTCTGTAAGGGCAAACTTAGAGCTCCTAGAGCCATCTTGTAATGTAAGCTGTGAAAAGTAACCAGAGCAGTGATGTTGTGGTTGTGTTTCCATGCTGTTGCTCAGAGACCTGCCAAAACGCCTGGATGAACTGCTTTTTACTTTCCCAGGGCAACACCTGCCCCTAAATTTACCATTTAAGCCCTCATTTAGGCAGAGAGAGATGTCTGTGTGTAGTTTACTCTCTGACAACGCCCAGAATGTCTCGTTTTACCCCCCTGTAGATGGGGCTCACAGGCAACTGCCCATCCCTGGCAGGAAGCATTGCCTCACATCTGTGCACACTGACTAACCCATCCCAAAGCCAGGCCTTGGGGGAGGATGCTGGTTTCAGGTAGTAACAATCCCCCCAAAAAGGACACCAGAGGCTGAAACTGTTCCTGGCCCAATGCCACGTACTCAGCTAGGGTTACACCAGGGGGGAACTTGACCTAATGAATATAAAACACACTCTCCACAATCATAGAGAAAAAGACATCTTGAGGAAAGGAAATAATAGCTGAAAAAAATGAATGAAATGCCTTCCACCCTGTGTGATCCTGGGCTGTGAAAAACACAGTTGCAATGAGCTTTTTTTCGCTTCTCTAGTTTAAACCATTGTGATCAGTGGCCTGACATAGTGGAACATTTCATGTTACCCATTATTCCTTTTTGCTCCCACCCATGAAGTCATAACAGTGAATATATTAAAGTGAAGCATGATGTGTAGCTATGGTATTCAGTAAATGAAAATTACCTTTTTAGTTCACTCATCCAAAAGCTTTTTCATTCACTGCATTTTTGATCATTTGCTTTTTAACCTCAGGATAGTAAGCTGCATTGAAAGGAAACAAAATTGTGTAATAAGACAGTGGTAAAATTTTTTTTCATGTTTCAATCAAGAGATAAGTGCTTTTATTATTCTTCTTTAGAAATATGTATGAATTTATACTTTCTAGATTGCCAGTTAATACGTTAATACAAATAATTTTTATCATCTCACTTTTAAGCACCTATTGAAATGGTTTGCATGCTAAGAAAAGGCAGAATAATCTAACATCCAGTGATTAAAATAAAAACTGTAGGGATGATGTGAAAGAAACATAGATGGGGTGGGAGAGAGACTGTTCTCAACAGGCATTATTGAAGAGGTAACCATGTTTTGCAGGGGAAAACAGTGTAAAGATGTGGATTGGAACTGGCTTTGTCTTCCTCCCCAAGCCTCTGGAGTCTGATGTATTTTATTCACTAGGACAGTCTCTCCAATCTTAGCATTTGTGAAAGATACTGAAATACGAACTTTTGCTTCCTCATTGCATCACTAGGTGCTATTATCCACAAAAACCCGCCACCTCCTCCTTCTCCCTGTGGGCCATCTGCTCAGGCTTACAGCAACACTTCCATAGTGATAAGATTTTATCTTTGAGTAAGAGTCAGGTTAGGGGCACAANGCCAAAACAGAAAGGACTTTTTGCTGATAATACTGAATCCAGGCTCATGGGACCCTGGCAACAGGTAACATACTGAAGAGTTCTCCCCATAAAACTGACCTTCAGGGTAATAAAAAACAGATATTTCTATAAAAATGATAAAAAAAATGAAATTAGTTGTTACAGACATTTCCTCCCTATCCTAACTCCTTCACTGATATTCAGTTGGAAAAACTTCCTAATATAAAATTTTGGATTCAAATGCAATGTCAGAAAATGACATTTTGAACTTTCCTGATTCTCTTGACCCTTAATAAGTTAGATGCTTGTCTGCCTCTGCTTTTGCAATTTGCCATTCACTGCAAAAAGGAGAGTCCTTTACTTTGTGTAAAAAAAAGCTTAAATGAAATGCCTGAGGCTTCAAAACTTATCCTTGGAATTTTTTCCTTAAGGAAAAGAGCTCTGCAGAAATTCAAAGCTCCAGTCACATTTAGCTCCTGTTTCCCTTGCCCTTCCTTTGTGTGCATGCTTCAGAGGGAGAGTGAATATGTCTCTGGCTCCCATCTGAAACTGAATTAACAAATAGCCCCATCCGTGGTGCTGACAAAATGAGAATCTCTTCCCAGGAAAAGTTGTATTGTTAAAAGTGCTTTGTACTAAATGGGGAGAAAATGTCAAAGGGCAGGCTTTGGGGTTTATTTCCAAACATGAGGGGATTTTCAGGAAATTCTGCTTCATGAAAGGAAAAATGAAGTTCTGCTCTCCTTGTTCCTCCTGTCTGGTTTGTAGGCAGACAGGCTGCCTGCCTCCATATCCTTGCTGTTCATAATAGGAGGGATCATAGGAAGATGGTTAGATGAGAAGACAGGACCTGGGAAAGGGATCCCCAACGTCCCAGGTGATCCCTAGGAGATAGTGAATAGCTACTCTTATTCCTAAGCAGTGCAAGGAGCAGCAGAGCCTGGAAGTCTGAAAATCAAAATTACTGCATCGGGAAGGAGCTCATCACTGCTTGGCCCTGGGGCTGGCCCTTGTGGTCAGGGAGAAAAGCTTGGAGACCTAGTGAAGCTGCTCATCCACCTTGGAGTAGCCTCTGCCACCTGCAAAGGCCTCCAGATCCCTGGCGTCTGCTTGGAGAGCCTGAGCAAAAAGAGAGAGGTGAAGACCTCAAACACATCGTTTGCCTGGATGCTTGCAGGGAAACCAGGAGCCCTAAGTATAGCTGGGCTGAAATGACAAAACAGCAGCCAGCCCTCTTCCTTTTCTCATGGGAAATTGTCTCCATGAAAAATTGCCACAGGAGCTAGTTAATTATCCTGTATCAGCAGATTCCAGAAATGTACAGAATTTGAAGGTGTTAAGAGCTAGAGTGCTCATTTGCTCTGACAGGATGTGTTTACAAATCCTGCCTGGAAAAATGTCTTGCTACTCCACTCTTTCAGAGAATAAAAATCTGCTGGCCCTTATGCAGTTTAAAAAAACCAAAAAGTTAATTGCTTTTCTATCTACTAGTGTTCTCTTTGATGGTCTGAAATCCTGAATTTCTAAGCTGGGAATAGACTACATTCATCAGCTCATTCTCACTTCCAATGTGTATTTGCAGAAGAACAAGAGATTTTGGTTTTTATATTTCTGTCCCATAAATCATTTTCTGTTAAACCATTTATCATTTTGATGAAGGTTTCAATTAGAAGATGAGGTTACGACTAGACTGACTGGCAAAATCCCAGTGAAAGTAGTAAATTCAGGATGCATCCTAAAGCACAGCAACTGCAGGGATCTCCAGGCTATAAGAAATATAATTTCTCAGTGAAACCCCCTGCAGAGCTGCTAGACCTGGCAGATCACTTTGTATTCCAGTGGCTTAAATTCAATAGCAGAGCCACAGCTTCAAATTGTATTGACTTGGTTTCACTGAACAAAGCAGGAAGCGGGAGAGGCTTTCCCTGAGCCCAACTGCAGTTTTAAAGTCAATTGCTTGCAATTCAAAACCTGTCTCTTATGTTATTCTGGAATCCTCTCCCTGTTTTCTCCCCAGAAATCACAGGCCACAGGGGATTCACAGGGTTTGCTCAGCCCTTTGCCATGCTCCATGCAACAGAGAGCGAATGGTTTTGGGACAAGCCAGCCACAGCACAACACATTGCAGGCAGAGACCCTGCTGCAGGCTGCTGGGGCAATGTTAGTTGGGATAAGGCTATGACAGATTTCTGGGATCTTTGTTGGATGTCCCAGGTCCTGATAAGTCATGTGAGATTTGCCCTAAAGTACAAGCAAAGCGCAATGGATTGGTGTTGCTATTTGGAAATTCCTGTGGAAAAGCGGGTCTCTGCTCCCTCTGCTTGGGAGAATATCTTGTTCCTCAAGACTCTGTCCTCAAAGGCTGATGAGAAGACACCCTCCTAAATTCTTTCACCATGACGTTCTTTGTAAAGATTTAAATATGAAATGCCAAAAAAGCAATGCTTGCAAAAAAAAAAAGAATGTAACTTCCAGTTCCAAATGTGGAGGGTGATAATGAAGTTCACGAAACATATGGGAAACAGTACTGCTCTGTTTAGCCTCTTGGCTTGAAATGTAGACTCCATGGTGCTTGCTATGCAAACAATGCTCAGTTGATCTATGAAAACAAAATCATGGCCATACATAATACTAACGATTAAATGCTCATTCTCCAGGATCACATAACATATGGCTTTGTGCTAGAACGTACACAGCCCCAAAGGACATCATGTGAATATAAAAGATTATTGACTCACGATGCCCTGGTTGCGTTCTCTGGCAACATCTCTTCAAGAAAAGAGACACATACATAAATATGAGCACTCTAATGGGATTTTTTCCCCCTTCATCTTAAGGCATTACTGCCAGCTGTGTTTAGGATTTTTATTAGCAAAATTACACATATTGGTAACTTTGAACTCTGGGTTGCATTGATGATCTAAGACGCCAGATAGAAGGATGAAATAATGACACATTGCAGCAATGTTGAAAATGAAATTTTTTTCATCCTGTTTTGCATGATGCTTTTCTTCAGATATTTAATTCCTTCATAAGATAATAAATAAAAGATGGGGCAAGGATAGCTTGCCTTGATTTATACAAATCCTCAAAATACTGCTGGTGTTAGACACAGACTTTTTGAACCTCCATCCTCTTACTGTCTTGGCTTCTTCTCAAGAACTTTTTATTTCACTTTTCTTGGACTCTCCTCTCTTCTTGCTACCTTTGTTGTATGTCATGCTTTTTTATAATTCCTGTTAGACCTGCTTGGCAACCTGGAAACCTTTGATTTGCTGAGCTATAGAAGGCTGCTGATGGTCCCCACAGTTCTCCTTCCGTGTTTCCTCTTTCTTTGTCAGCTCTTCAGGGGTCTGGCCTCTGGTGCAGATGTGTGAGCTCTGCTGTTTTCCACCAGAGTGGAGGTGCACAGAGGGAGGAGTGACATGGCTGGTACAGGGGTCCAGCAGGTCCTCTGAGGTCCCTGGGGGCAGAGAAGGAGCAACATCTCACCTGCATGGGAGTGGTGGCAGCCAGGGTCTGGCAAACATGCTATTAGGTACTGACATGCACAGAGGTACTGACATCTCCCACCAAGAGGGAGCAGTGCTCCAAGCTCCT
Organism: Spizella passerina; assembly: GCA_013401375.1. Classification (NCBI taxonomy): domain Eukaryota; kingdom Metazoa; phylum Chordata; class Aves; order Passeriformes; family Passerellidae; genus Spizella; species Spizella passerina. The sequence continues at coordinate 5,605 of WBNQ01086860.1, forward strand.
CCTCAGGGCAGAAATCACTGCCTGGATGGCTGTACCAGAGTCCTGGCTGCTGGACACTGTACCCAAGACCCAGAGTCACCTTTCTCCTTCCCACTGTAGATTGCCATCTCTCCAGGCATATTTAACACCTGAAGCACAGTGTGAAAACAGCGCTGCATTTTTTTCAAATCAAAGTTGGATTAGCAAGATTTGCACAATAATTTGTACACAAGTCTTGTTAATTGTTCATTCTGTTTCTATCTAAATATAGGAATTGTAATAGTTTTTTTTATTTTTTGCGCTACTTGTGTGTGCAAATAAACAGTATGTTTGAATATGTGAATGGTACAGATACTTATCAATTGAGCCACCTGAAGCTATTTCATACAACGTAGTCCTTAGATTGGTAGAAAAATTAAATTTCAGTAAATTTAACTCTTTCAGCAGATAATTGTTCTGTCTTAGAAGTCTTCCTGTCTGATTTACATCTGGATTTTAGCAGGAATCAATAAGTGCCGATGAAGACCTGCTTCCATGTTAGTCTGTTGCCAACTGTACAGGAAGAAACATTAGTGTTAAAAATCCCAGAGTTTACAAGAACAATATTTTCATGCTCAACACTTTCTGATTAAGGCCTTATTTTTTTCAAATCTTGTTCTTATGCTCTAAGTATTTTCCTGTTAATCTGATGCTTTAAGTTACCTGCCTTCAGAATGCTCTGGAGAATTAATTAAGTCCTTTACTTTCCCTCACTGTAGCAGTCAACTTCCTCCACAGAGGTGCAAGTGGAGGTGCAGAGCTTTTCAGTTACATACCACACCTGTAGTAGAGGCTGGGGGAGAATCTTGGATTCATTATTCTCCCTCCAGCCGACTGACGAGTCAGAGCTGCCTCACTTCAGAGCTCTCTCAGCTGCAGGGCTGTGAGTTGGCCATGTCACTGGGAAAACAACCATGATGGTTCGTCCAGGAATTAAAAATCCCATGCTCCACAGCTGTTGATATTTTGCTTCCTGAGCCAGATTTAGGCAACGTATCAGTAGTTCATAAATGAAATCTTTTATCTTTCCTGCCTCTGTTCAGCTAAAGCTGTAAACAGAACACGTTGTGTAATTTTTCTAAGCTGAGCTTGGCTGAGCATGGCTGCAGCTGTTAATCAAACTGAGTAAATGTAAACATTTGATCGTCTAGAAAGTATGGAAAGGTATGCTTTGTTCTCAGTTAAAATCAATCATGCTGACCCACCAGAGCATTGCAATATGTCTTCTGGGCTAGCATCTGAATTAAGAGCTATCAGACAGACAGAAATCCAGCTCAGAGTTTTGGCTCTGACAGTAAAAGCAAGGCTGCAGGTGAAGCAGCAGAGCAATTTGCCCAGAACTTTCCAGATCACCGGGTAAAATCTCATTTCAGGGTAAAGGGTTCTACTGCTAAGACAGAAAGCTGCGTATGAAGTGAAGACATCTAACTGGCAGGCTGCAGTGATGTGCTGGCCAGGTCAGAGATTTATGCTAGCCTGCACCCTGATTAGGTCACTGGCAACCTGTGGAAACAAAGCAGGTTGTACTACAAAGTAAAGGATCTGCTTTCCAGGTCCTGAGGAGAGGGCTTATGTTTGCCAGAACATTCAGAAGTATCCTAAACAGCCAAATGGGGACTGACATAAGTTCTTTATCTGAGATGTTTTATCTTGTCTGCCAAGTCCTTAGCTCCTGAAACAAAGAAACTCTGTCTTTGCTCATGCAGAGCACCTACAGCCAAAAGCTAGAGGTGACTGACCTTGCCCTGTCAAGCTGCTCTCTCTGCCCACCAGATCCTTCCCAGAGCCACGCTCCTGGCTCAGGCTCAGTGCCATGGCAGGCCTAAGAGAAGGGAAGGGGGCCATTGGCAAGCAGCAGTACCAGAGGAGATGGAGAGGGTGAAGGTGTCATCACCACTAGTCTCCAGGTGCTGCTTTCTTAGAAGAAAGGCCCATTCTGCTTGGGATATGCAAGAACAGGAGTGGGAATTGAGAAAAGAAAACCAAGGGGACCCAAAGAAGGGCAAAAAGGGCAAGGGTGAGAGAGAAACATTGGTCTTCTTCAAAGCATAGGACAGGCAGCTGTAGGTGGAGGAGGCTTTGTGAGGCCACATAACCTCCAAGAGAGCTAACTGAGTTATGTGAAGCCGTGCTTTGGGCTTGTTTGGCCACTGTATTAAATTAGGCAGACCTGCACTGAGTGGCTACTTAATCCGGAGGCTGAATTTTGCAGGTCATTGGTCACACCCAAGTTTCCTGTAGGGATATGTATTTGCATTACGGACAATTTGTTTTGGGGCTAAAAGAAGATGGCATCAGTTTTCTTCATAGCTGAGTTTCTCCATTCCAGGGCCAAATGGAAAAACTCAAGGGAAAGGGCAGCAGGGATCAGTTAGTACAAGACAGGTCCTTTACTGTGGTAATCACCACCCTCACCATTTGGCTTTGCAAATGCTGTTCTGAATTTCAGCAGTTTACAGTGTGAATAATTTCCTCCCATCTTTTATCACTTTTTCATCATGATTATTATTTTGTCTCTGTTGGTTTCCTCCCTGCATTTTTTCAAGTGCTTCCAGACAAGCTGGCTGCCCAGCACCCTCGGCTCACATATTGTTGTATTCCCTTGGAGCAGCTGGCTCTTTCCTTACAGGGACACAGTTGGTGCTGGTTAGTGGATTTCTCTATAACAGACATCTGAGAGGATTCCCTCCTCTTTGGAAATTTTCTTTCCATTCTGAAGCATCTTTGCTCCTTCTCCCTATGTAGACAGTCAGTTGAAAATGCACGATTGCTTTCAGGAGGAGGTTGGGTTTTATTGTTTTGCTTTAGTGACTGAAGGCATATGCAGATCTCACAAGCTGAGGCCTTTATGGAGCAGCACCTTTAATGTTAATAAAATAATACTGATAAAAATGATTATTTTTAGAGGTCTGAGTTATGAATCAAGGTCTATTTAATGGATGTTCTTGGACGAGCCATACTATATAAACCAACAGTTTAGGCTTAAAATTAGGTTTAAAAGTCAGACTGATGTTGCTTAAAATCTTACGTTGCATTCAAAAAGAATAAAGGAAAAGATAAATAAAATAAGTAGGCTGGGATTCTGATCCTCAGAACTGTTCTTCCCTATCAATATTAGACTAAGAATTTCAGAGCTTGAAAGAAATCTGTAAAGCCCTCAACAAAAGTAGGTCCAACAGGAAATACAAGAGCTGCAGTGGGTGAACAGCTCATGTTAACATGTATCTCATCTGAGCCATGATGAAGGCTTGTATTAACAGTTATGTACAAAGACTTCAATGTTAACAGAGCAAGAAGTAAAAATGCAACTTTTCCATCCTGAAGCCCTTAACTTTGAACCCTTATCATCATGAAAACAATGGAACATTCTCCTGTACACAGCTTCCCTAGGGGATGAACTCAATGTTGCTGAGCAGGAGGGCACTATTAGAAATGAGATGTAGTCCCTGAAGAGATTTGTGTCAACTACATGGCTTAATGCCCTGTCAGAAAAGAAAGGATGTCTCTGGTTTAAACCCATGGTAGCAAACTTACAGAATCAATTAAAGATGAAAAATATGATCAAGACGAATTGTAAGAGGAGAAAATAGAAAGAATTCAAGATATTTTCATTGTATTCTTATACCACCAGACACAGCTGACTTCTGTCTTGAAATTCTAAAGCTGAGAATATCTTTTCCCTTCTGATACTAATTTTAAATAAATCTTTGAAAACTGAGAACATTTCAGAAAACTGAAGTGTGCTAATGTTCTGCCAATTTTTCAGAAAAGTGCTACACTGTGTTCAGAAAAACAAAATACTTGATCTAAATTAGGTCTTGGATAAAATAATAGTGTAATTGATACAGGTATCAAATGATGGTTAAAAATACAAAGCTATAAATTCTGATAGCATGATTCTGAATGCATGGAATGTTATTGTTACACAGAAGTTGCATACATCTTTGATACAGTTTCTAATGACCAAAGAAAAGATTTGCATGATGGAGTGTATTTAGACTTTGTAAAATAATTCACTGAGTCTGGCAAGGTATTTGAAGTTAGCACTGCAAGAAGGAATGTGTTTTAAATAGATTCAGGACTGTGTGTGAGATGAATCTCATAAAACTCATTGAAAAAGTAACCATCCCTGGAGAATTATTATCAAATTAATTATTTAAGAAGGCACTCTGCATTGAGCCATTGTTTGGCTGGCAATCTTCAGTGTATCCATAACATGGAGGAGAAAATATAAAATGGATAAAATCTGCCAGTGGATCAAAACTGGTGGTCTTGTGCAAAAATGAGAACATGGCAGCTAGAGAACACACAGCAGGCTTACACCTAATGATTAACTTGCAAGATGAAACTGGAACACAGCTGGGGAGACCTAGAAGTGTAGCAGAGTGCTTTTGCTTTGAACTTGTCAGACTCTGAAGATTCAATGCCGCTGTCAACCAGAAAAAGAGGAAAAAAATTAGAGAGTGCAGGTAAAAAAGAATACCAGAAACAATTGAAGAGATGCAGAAATTATTTATATGGCAGTATTTTAGATTATCAAAAAGATGGGTCTTGGTTGCATAATTTGAATACCTTTATGTCTGGGGGAAAGCAAATATTACATTTTTATTTAATCCATACAAGAAAAGATAACAAGAATCTGTAGTCATATGTTTTATCAGTGCTCAAGGAAAACTACCAAGGGAAGTGGTGAGTTCTCATCTCATCACCAAACAGGGGTGCCTTTGAGAGTAGTGAGAATGAATGAA
>WBNQ01086872.1:0-40683 GCA_013401375.1 Spizella passerina
TGAAAGAGACTTCTTAATGGGAAAGAGGCAAGATCCCATCAGCAGAACAAGAGCAAGCAGGGCAGGGCCCTTGCTATGTGGCCTTAGAGAATGAGTGTGAAGGCAAGAAAAACAAACCAGTGTTACAAATCCAGGCCTTTGGAGGGGTCATATAAAGGTTTGGAAAACAACTGATCCCTTGAAAACTTTTTCTTTAGAAACAGCTGGGCTGAAGTTGCCATGTTTCTTTGGTTTTTGAATATTGGGACAGTAGATGAACATGCTTGAGCCTCCAAATCACTATACTGGAGGTGGACTTGATGAGTGGAAGTTCCATGGTTTTGCCCTTCTTTCACCACAGGTTTTACACTGCGTTAATTCAGATGATTCTTGTCAAGCCTGATGTGCCCCATGAGGGGGACAAGAAGAACCAGGTCCTTGGGGACTCTTTGCTGGTGTCTCCTCTGTAGCTGGGTTGGTGCAACAGGCTGCACTGAAAGGGAAGAGCACTGCCTGGAAAAAGAGATTAGTGCGGAGCCTTTATTCTTGCTGTAACTCCTTTGAACTACCAGGAGTCACACCACAGATTAGTTTGGATCAGTTTTTTTTACTTGACCATCATTAGAAAGGAAGGTTGCTCAGGTTTGAGACACTGCACCGAGACACAAAGGCACTGCATCCTTTGTAATGCAAATGTGTTTTCTGCTTCACAGAATGATGGACAAAAAAACATTGTACAGAGATGTCTGTGGCTTCACTCTTATTCTTCTGTGATGTGCAACTTCAAAAGAAGGCATTTTAATTTGACAGATGGACATTTAATCATAAATAATAATGTACACTGGTTCTTAAGTCAAAGGCACACAGCACCTCTGCACCTGTAGCCACTCTCCCTAACAAAGGAAACCTCCCCTCTTCCAGATCATCCAGCCCATTTCTTTTTCCATATCCCCAGAAAACGTGCCCAGATCCACCCAGCAGAGCCCTGCATGTGTCTGTCACTGCTTGCACGGCAGGCTGCAGGGTGGTGAGAGATGTGGCCATCAGTGTGGGGTCCACTCCAGCAGCTTTGAAACTGCCCTGAAAACTGCTTGAACACATCTTGCCTCCTAATTGCTACAGATGAAGTAGGAAATGTTACTTTGAGTGTTAGGTGAAAGGCTTGTCCTGAGTGGAAATACTATGGTCTCCAGGCTACAGCTGGTTTTAGCCTGTTTTCCTAAGTAAACAAGGTTTACAGGATCAGGCTTTGGGAGTTCATCTGCCACTATCTACTGCCAATAGCTTTTCATTGGCCAACCATTTTGACAGGACAGTGGAGTTTTAAAAGCTGTCATTTTTCTTCCAGGTTATGAAAATTAACTATGAAACAATGGAAAAAAGTCCTGTCAGTGTTTCCCCAGATGAAAGGCTGATAAACTGAGCTCTAAGAGACATCAGATAACTGCTAGGAAGGATGGAATGGAAAGGATGAAACAGACTGTGAGGCAGACAAGTGCAATTACTCCCTGAACTGCTACAAACACCTTCCCTTAAGACTTGCCTCTACAAGAAATTATTAGAAAAAAATTTCATCTCTCCCCACCACAGGCCCAAAAATAGTGTTTAAGTGGTAAAAAAAAGCACTCATGCTGCCTAAAAAGCTGGTTGGGGGCAGCATCCCAAAAGCCACTGGATGCTGAGAGCTCTGGCGGGCTCACCCTGTACAGAGAGTGGAGCTTCCCTGAAACTCTGCTCGAGTAAGGAGGAAGCAGAGCTTCCCTGAAACACCCTGGCTGAGCGGTGCAAAACAGCCAAACAGCCTGGGGGCACTTGTCCCTGGCCAGCCACAGCACCTCACCGTGTTCTAATGGCCCTGTTATCTGTGGGAATATAAAGTGGTATGAGGACTCTATAAGGAATTGCAAGGTTTGGCTTGCTCTGAAGTCTTGGAGAGATTAATTTCTCATTTGGAGCAGTTGCCTGCTAGTCATGGTCATTCCACCAGGAGAGAAGTGAAAGCCCTGGCCCTCCACCCACCAGAGGAAACCTGCTCACCCCATAGAGGGAAAAAAACCCACAGAGTGATGCCAAATACAGGGACCTGCAGATACATTGTTTCCCACAGCTCCGCTCAGTGCCCCTGCAAAGAAATAACTCCGTTTCCTTCCTCTTCAGAGCCTTTATTCCTTCTCTTTGCAGGACATGAGCATCAGAAGTCACACAGGCACTGTCTCTGTGGCGGTGCTGGGACAGTGGTGGGGATGAGGGCACCTCAGCTCTGGCCTTACAGACTTGAAGGAAAAAGAGAACACAAAATAGTGTGCTCTGTCTTTCCCTTCTAGCACACTGCCTTGTGTTTTCTGTTGCTAAAAACTATAAATGTAGTGCATTTTCACCCACTGCTGTAGAAATGTTTAAACAGAGAATCACTACCAGACCATGGGATAGAAAATGTTGTCTGGCATGGGATAGAAATGGGATAGAAATTGTGTCTGGCATGCAGAGACCACAAGCCAGTGTTTGCTCATGTCCACCTGGCCAGGGCCTCTGCTGTGGCTTGTCTCACATTTGAATAACGAGGCTCCCTGGGGCAGACACAACCTTCCAAGGTTGTGCTTGGCACAATGGAGCTGCAGTTGGGTGTTAGGGCAATGATAGAGAATGTAGTGATGCTAAATTGATACAAACATGACAAACAGATGAAGAATGGGACTAAAACAGGGTCTGTGTGCAGCATCAGGGGAAAAAAAAAAAAAAGGGGCTATTTCATATCAAGATCTGCCCAGACCTGTACATATGGGCTGTGCTCCTTCCCTTCAGAAGCCATTCAGCTTCTGAGAGTTTCCACAGATGGACAACATACACTTCTATAAGGATGAATTTACAGCCAAGTGGTGAGGCAGTGACAACCAGAGAAATTCAGGCTGTGGACTGGGAAGGATGTCTGAGACCAGCTTCAACCTAGAGCTGAGATTCATTTTGGAAGGCACTAAAAACCACAGGATTTGTGCTTGCAAGAGGCCTTGTTTCTGGTTTTAAAGGATTTAATTCAAGTCTGGGTCATGTTTTCTAGGCAGTCTGGAGATATTCCAGGGGATTCAATTTGTGATATTAGGGCTCACTTAATACTGGGAGTATGTGTCCAGCAGACAGGAAGCACCCTGTAACATGTCGGGTCTGTGTTTAAAAACAGACTGAGGAGATTTAAAAATTCAGTGGATTTGCCTGCTTTTGAAGTCGAATCAACTTGAGCCAAAAAACTTTGAATGCAATCTGTAAAACCATTTCAGGGCTTTGTATTACTGTCATGAGCTTAAGGGAAGCCCAGAAATAGTTCTTCCTCAAAGTGACAGGCTGCTGCAGGCAGGCTTTGGCTCCAAAAGGGTCCTAACCAAGCACGTACACTTCTGTAACTGTAGGAGAAATTCAGATTTGCCTCCTGATGGAGACTCCATTCAACAGGGTCTGCCAATCCTTGTAAACTATTCCTGGGGTGAGACTTGCAGCACTGCCTCTCCTCCTTACCCTCCTGCTGCCCCAAGGGGGAAAACACCATTTTACCTGTTCCCTCTGAGATGTGAACCACACCTTTACAGCAGGAGTGGCAAATTGGTGACAAATAGGTGGAGCACCATGTCTACATGCCTGATGCTTCACCACTGCATATTTACTCCTCTCACTGCTGGTCCAAGCCCTGGTACCAGGTGGCTGGTAAGGACACAAGCCATGGGGCTCTGCTGAGCAGTGCTCTTGCACAGCTGGGCAATGGCACTGAGGGCCACTTACACCCCACCAGCCCCTCTGGGCTGGACAAAAAAAGGAGGTTCTTTGTTGTCTCCCTCTGTGTTTTGTGTCACAAACATTATATTGCACTGCTACACATTCTGACTCTTACGTTGAGGCTGGTGGAGAGGAACAGTGGGAATGGCACCAGAGCAGGAGGGGAGGAGGGTCCCCCAGAAATGCAGCACACAACGTGGTCCTCATCATCCAGCTCCCTCTCATCTCCCTTTCTCCTTCTCTTTCTCACACATGCACAGAGAGGTTAATATTTGGTTTAAAAAAAAAAAAAAGCAGAGTAATTTAAAACACACTTTACAGCAAACCAGTGTTCAGTGTAAACAAAGCATTAAACTGAAAAGATCCATATGCACTCGTTATCAGTTATTGCATTTTTTTAAAAGAAGGAAATTTAATACATTTAAAATAAACCCATAGCATGAAAGAAAATAAACTATGGTCTTGGTTAGTTTGGTTTGATTTTTTAATTTAATGAGGAAAAGAGCTCTCTGATAAAGTAATCCTTTCAGAAGGAAAGTCCCGTGCAATGGTGAACATGTCAGCCACATGTTGAGGGAAGATTAAAGCCGAGCAAGACTCTCTTTCCCACAGTTTTTGAAGCCTTGCAACATTTCTGTGCTCAGTATAGCCCAGAACATCCTTCTGGACCAGACCCCCCACAGCTCTTTGCAAAGAAGCCCTGTAAAAACGACTGACACTTCCACAACACTTTGGAGTGGAGGAGTCCTGGTACAAACTGTGCACAAACAGACTTCAGGGTTTGGGTACAACAAAATTTAATGGTGAATTTTACAAAGGAGCCAATGGCTGCTAACCTCATAAATCCTGCCAAGAGTGGGAGGAGGACATTTACCTTTCAAAGTCTGATCTGACCATTTTTTATTTTAAAAGTTCCTTAATGATGTGGCTGGCACCAACATGTTACCCACATCCCTTTCATCCAGTGCCACAACCTGCTCAGGAGAGGAGAGAATCACATTTGTAGATTAGTTATCAGCCATAGATAAGTTAGGAAATTCTCCACTTATTTTTTACAAACCTGTCTTCTGTTTAGCATTAGTTCAGGTATTTCATGTCCTGATGTGGAGCCTCCTGGTTAGGCCTGCTTTAGGAAAAGCAGCCTTACCACAGAGCAGCTCATTGTCGGGCCAAGGCACTGGACAATGGAGCAGCTGCAACCCGGGCTCCTCAGTTTCTGCTGCTGAAATTGCATCCAGCAGGGCACCTGGGGGCACTGATTGAGCCAGGCTGCTGGCAGGCTGCACTGCTGCTCCATTTGCCAGAGCTTCCAAGCCATGGCACATGTTGGCTTTTCAGCAGGAAACAACCAGAAGGCACGATGGAAAGTAGGCACAGTGTAACACACAGAGCATCACAGTTCTGGGCCCTTCAGGAGGGGCACACCCATCCCAGAGGTCATCTACTGATGATCAAAGAAATCCCTTCTAATCCACTGTTTTGTAACTCATATAGATTGGGCAGCAGGAAGAGAAGTGACCCTTTAAACCCAGCAGCAGTACCTGGCATCCAAACCCAACTCCCAATATTTGATTTATGATTTTGAATTCTGCATTTACAGTTACATAAAGTCCAGACTGAAATCTCAAAATATGCTAACTTGTTCTGATGAGCAGTATTTTTTGCTTTCTGGTGAGAGGAAAAGGCCTAACTGACAAGCCATAAAGTTCAGACCCAATTCTTGCCTGCCCTGGAGTTCAGCTGCACTTCTCTTGTGGTAGACTCTTGCATAGGTGTTGCACAGCTGAGGGGCAGGGGCTGGAGGAGATGTCCTCTGCTGTGAGAGTAGCCAGGGAAGGCTGAGGGTGCAGCCCAGTGCTGCTCTGCCAGAATGGGTCACCTGGGAGTGTTTGTGACGTGATGCAACTCAGAAAGTAATGAGCATATGGAGCACAGAGCTATGGATATGGGTACATGCATGGATACAGATACAGGCACAAACACAGTGGCAGTTCTGACACACTAGAAACCAAAAAGGTGGGAAGTCTTCAGGACACAGAAGGAATCAGGATGGAGCAGATTTTTAAGGCAGATGAGCTGTCCAATCCATCACATCACATGAGCCTTTAAATCTCACTGTTGAATTTTATGAGTCACAGTCAGAGACAGCCATGTCAACTGTGTTTTGTGGAAAATGGGAACAATGAGGAAGATTGAAAGCAGAGAAGTGGAAGGTTTCAATATTGTCACAGAGTTAAATGTTTTGATTTCTCAGGAACAGCATTTTAACGTGACTGCTTTTTAAGGGTTATTATCTCCACTGTAACATGTCATTAACTAAAAGGCAAAAATTGACACAAAATGCTTCAGTCAAACTAAAATGTTTTTTGACATATTTCATGGAGAACTGTGGGGGAATTTTTTTGGCTGTTTTTTTTTTTTTTTACCTGTCATTCCTACCTGAAACAAAAGGAAATGCTGAAGTCCTGAACTCCAGGTGAAGTGAAGTATCTTTCCCTTTCACAACACTCTGCTGTCCATGGAGCTCTGCAAACCTCTGGAGCAAGGAAAGCAATAACTGGGGAGGTAACAGGACATGTCCCAGTGTGATGGCTTGATGGAGGTGAGTGGGAAGGGAAAGGGAGCCCACTCCAGACTGAGGGCCAGGGCAAAGGAATCCTGTTCCTGCCTTCACTGTAGGCAGCTGCCCATCCCTCTGTGCCTGCCCCTGCCTGCAGAGGCAGCAATGACACGGTGTTTCCATGACTGAGGGCCTCAGGAGGCACCAGTGAAGGGCTACAGAATAAACCAGCAGGGAAATTTTCATCCCTGCCTCCAGACACCAGTTCTGTAACACTGCTGCAAAAAGCAGCAGTAAGAGTGGGACTTTCTGGTTTAATGTCTGGGGGCAGAGGTTTGCCTCTGCCCTCAGCCCAGAAAACACTTTTACAGAGCATTGGTGGAAGTGGGCAAAGCTCCTGCTTCTGCTGCCTGAGAATCTTGTGTGTGAACACAAGGAGGGAGTGGAAACACAGAGTCCTACCCCATGTAATAAATAAGAGGGTAGTTTGTCCTTGCCCTAGCGACTGTAGGGCTGCCTGGCCCTGCGAGATCTGTGTGTAATTTCTCATGGCTCCAGAAAGAGTATAATCCCATCCTGAAAGAAAGTGGTTTCTTATGGAAAGCATAAAGATCCCCACTCTGGATTTTGCATGTGGCTGAAAGGGTTGTCCTGACAGATGCTAGCAATTAGCCATGGAGAGGAAGCCTGCCACAGGGGCCAAGGGCTGTGGAAGCTACCCTGGAACTCTGGAGTACATGGACCATGTCAGAAGCCACCACATAATTCTGGATTAGACCTGGGGCAGGGCTGGGGCAGGCAGAGGGAAACTGCCCCTCTGACACCCCAAAGTAAAATCTGAGAAAGAAGTGCCCAACCAACACCCCCAATTCTCCTCCTCCTCCCCTTCTGACCCACAGGCTGCCCTTGGGGCAGGACCTCAGGGGCAGCTGTGCATGATTAGAAACCCTGCAGGCCGAGGGCTTGAGCATCCCATGCTGGTGAGGGCATTCCTGCTCAGGTGTCTGCACTGGCTTTGTCTGGGGTGTGAGAGATCCATAAACCCCAAATGTGGAGCTCTTCCCCAGCTCCTGCCTTGTCTTCCTTTTTAGAGGGTGAAGGAGGAAAGACGAGAGGCCGAGCCGCCTGACTTTATGGTTTCAGGCTATTCTGCCAAAACTGGGTGTCCTTGTGTCCTTTGAAAAGGGTGTTCTTTAAAACTGGGTGTCCTCATGTTCAGTACTGGAAATCGTGGCCTTTTAAAGATAATAAAAGCAAAGAAAGACATCATTTTTGGGGCAGAGGGAGTATTTCCTGGCTTGCATCCCCTGTGCAGTATGCCCAGCTCACAGGCTATTAAAGGAATTTTGATTCATCTCTTCACTGGTCAATGGTTTCAAAGATACAAGGAGGGTTTCATCATCCCTGTGAGGAGGCAGATCACCCAGCCCAAGGCAGAATTTCCCTTGGAAAAGACAGAAATTACAGTCATTCTATGAAGCTCACCAGGGACCTCATTATTGTTAATTATTTAAATGGAAAATGTTGGATACTCCTGTGATGGGAAAAGGCATCAGGAGAGCAAGGGAAAGAAAACACAATAAGCCTGGGAGAGACAGAGATTTCCCAGCAGGACTATTTGAAGGGATCTGGAAATCCCCTCTCAGCTTCCCTCAGCTAGGAAAGGAAGTGGGACAGATTGAGGGACCAGTCCCTGACAGCTCTGCTGTGCTGTTAAATCTTTCTGTCTCCCTGCTTTATTTGCACACTAACTCTTGTCTGAGGCAGAGATCACAGCCCAAGTTATCTTTAGTGCTTGTCACATCATTCAAAACTTTTCTTTTACCCCCCTCCCCCGATTTAGATGCAAATTCTGAACAAAGGAGGGCGCTTTCAGATGGAAATGCTCACCCCACCTGCAGAAGGTAACCCTCATCTCCTCTGCCATTTGAATCAGTCACACCAAAGCCCTGCAGAGGAATATGCCTGCAGGTGTGCTGTGGAGGAGGGTGCAGGTACAGGAGCATCCTTCTGTCTCTCACTTCACGGAATGGGAACTTTCCTCTTTTTATGGACCCATTTGCAGGTGCTAACTGCATTAGCATAGCCCCAGCAGGAGATTTCTTCAGGAACAGTAGTAATAAGAGAAGGATTAATGGGTTCAAACTGAAAAGAATGGAAATTTAGCTCAAATACACAGAAAAAACTCTTTTCTGTGTATCTGTGATGGTGGTGAGGCACTGGCACAGGTTGCTCAGGGAAGCTTATGGCAGTGTACAAGGTCAGGTTGGATGGAGCACTGAGCAGCCTGGGCTTGTGGAAGGTGTCCCTGTCCATGACAAAAGGGTTAGAACTAGGTGATCTTCTAGGGCCCTTCCAACCCAAACCATTTCATGATTCTATTCTATGATTTGTCATCTTCAAGAATATTAAATATTTTAAGGATTGCAGAAAAATAATGGTCATGAGGTATTTGGCATGTAATTAGCATGGATTCCACAATAATTAATTAAACTTTAGCTAAAGGGTAAGTTAAAAGTCTAAAGTTGAAAGGACTTAGCTGTATGCTTCATTCCCACCAGGAGCGTGAGAACCTCTGAAAACCACCGTGGAAAATAAGGGAGGAATATTCCTCCCCAACACATGCACTTAACTCTGATACGTGTGTGGGCCTCCCAAAAGAAAGAAGGGTGATATTGCAGCAGGATTTGGGCCTGGGAAATGCAAGCTGCAAAATTCAGGTGATGATGATTGCCAAGGATCCAAGCTGAAGGGATGCTCATGACAGGCAGTGACACGGGTTTGACTGTGGGTCCATGAAACAAACGTTCAGATCTGAATTACAAACTTTGTCTCTAACAACAGGGGGAGAGAAGAGCCAATTTCACCTCATGAACATTTATTTAATGCAAGATGGTAACCAAATAGGTGCACTTTCAGAAGTAATTCAGGGCACCTTCTGGTTCACGTGCATTTCTCTATAAATTTCCTGCCAGAGCTGTGCTTGGTGGATCATACCTGAACGTGTCACACGCATTTCTAGAAGCCTTATCCCTAGAAAGGGACAACTGTGAGATGTCAGCGTAAAGTCTGGCTGTAGAACTGTCAGAAAGACCCCATACAATAAAGCTTTAAGAATTAATCCAGCAGGATGTTACACATTCAGATCCAGTGCTGAAAACATTAACCCTACAGAGGGTTACAGGCAGTGACAGGCAAAAGCTGCCAAGAAGCAGCTTGTTGAAATCTCTGATTGAAGCAGAAACTAAAGTTAGTTTGCCAGTTGAAAAAGAGAATTGGAAGTAGGAAACAGAAACTTTTCCTAGGACTTACATTAAACAGGCCCAGCTTTGAGGTTTGTGCTTATTTTAAACACACCCATAGTTTTTTTGCTTTCAGATCTTTTCAGTGAGTATGTTCTGACATGGACACAATGCAATCTGATGTTAAAAACACAGTGCCAAAATAATTTGACGCATATAAAAAGCTTTCTTATCATATAAAAAGAACCTATGAATATCTGAGAGGTAGAAAAACAGTATTATTATTCTTTTGCTAAAATTATGTACAGCCTTATCTTGGACATTTTTGGAGGATTGTTTGTATCTAGAAAGAAGACAGCTGTTTCTGAAGGAAGTTTATTTCTGAAGGGAGATGGAGAATTGTTACTGAACTTGCTTTGCTTCTTGTGGGAGTTCTTAGAACATGGAAATATGAAGCAGCTCCCAAAGACTGGAACTTTGACAGTTGTAAAATGATTGCTTTTGAGAGTAACCAGGTAAAGGCAACAAGCAGCCTATCTGCGCCATCTTGTTTCTCTGCTACCCACCTATTTTCATACCTCCCATTATATATTCCTGAAAAAGCAAGGCTGAGAAATTGTCCTGCAAAGAGTGCATTGTAATAAGACATAGCTTTTGCTCATTCTAGCACTTGGAAATTGTGTTTTGATTTATTATGTGTGGTTTGGCAAATCTGTTTTTGCAAGCTGCAGGCAATTGTCTGTAGAAACCATGCTCTGAACACAATGAGCACAGAGGCCTCTGATGGGCTCCTCAGAGACCACCGTGAACGGAGCCAGTAAAAGAGAATGCCAAAGGAAACATTTGTATTGCAGTCCAGGAGGAACCAGACCTTGGTTTTATCAGTCTCCTCAGTCTTCTATGAAGGAAACCTCTAAATGTGCTCATCATTATGTCAAGGTAAACGCACTCTGTATCCCCACTCCAGAAAATACAGACTGTCTGCTGGCAGATCTACAGCCCTGGGCTGTCAGCATCCTTGATACATGGCCTTTCTCCAGGGAAAGGAGAGCTCATGCCAGCTGCACAGTAGCTCATGCTGCACATGAGCAGTGCCCAGGAGGGCAGTGACTTGGTGACGCTCACTGACATCACAGGGGACTGGAAATCATCACCTGATGAACTCTGCTAAAACAGGCTCAGCCTCATCATGCACAGCAGGTATCCACAGGCCCTACAGCCATCCCCACTCCTGGCACCATTTCTGCTTGCCTAGTGAGGCTGGACCAATGAAGGCAACAGCCCTGGGCAGGGGAATGCATGCAATGCTTTTTGATTTGCTGCCTCTCTGGAAATTATTGGAGAGTGTATGAGCAGAGCAGCCCATGTGCACCAGCAAGCCAGGCATGAGCAAACCCCACATTCCCACATTAGAAATGATGTGGATGGATAGTTTTTCCCAAGCTCCAGCAAGCCCCAGAGAGCAGGACCTGCCATGGCACCCCATATTTATGGAAGGGTAAAATTCCACTCTCTGCAGGTCAAGGCCCATGCAACATTCAAATCCCACTCAAGTGTATCCTGATCAAAGTTCCCGTGACAGCATTTCAGCTAGCTGTGGAAGATATACTGAAAAAAGCCATGCACCAAGTTTCATACTTGGTGATGCAGCCCACTGATGATGATGCTGACACAGGAATCTGTCCTTGATCCCAGCAGGTTCCAAGGTGATTATTCCTGTGGGTGAGGTTGCTCACATGTATAAGCATATGTGGGAATGGGGTCTTTGGCTGGTGCCACTTAGCAAAGTTTTTCTCACAGACTTGACTAGGATTTTTCTCCTAAATCTCCTTAATGACCCAAATACACTCCCACATTCTCTTTTGCAGGGCTAAGCAGAGCAAAAAATGAAGAGGCAAAGAAGCCACTAATGCAGGAGGCTCAGCAAGGCACTTCAGGCACTGAACTACAACCCTAAGTAGCAGCAATGACTTTTTCTGCTCCTCTGTTTCCTATTCTCATAGTTAAAGACTATGGTTGCCCTTTTTAGCCAAGAAATTACTGGTTTTTCTACAGAGCCACCAGCTGAACTGAGTCTCAGCAGTCCCTGTGAAGTTCATTAAACCTGAGGTCACCCTGGGTATTGCCAGTCCCTCAGAATGTCTGGGTGCTTGACCTTACCTGTGGTCCCAAGCACAGAGCTGTGCCCTGCTATGTGGGCAAAACCAAGAAGAGATATTGTGCTCAAAGAGTGCATCAGCCTCAGAGTGATTATCCACATCATTACCACTGCACAACAGCAGGATCATTGCAGGCAGAAGGTCTTTGTGACAAGTCCAAAAGAAAAAGAGGTGCTTGTAAGCAGACCAACAAGCCTTCTGAAAAGTTAGGAAAATGCCACAGAAATATTGTCTGAAACACACAGACAACTGAACAGAGTGCTGAACTCTCCTTTGCAGAAAGCCCCTGTGTAGGGGAATACTTTACCTGTAGCAGCAGAGCTGTTGCTGAGCAGACACATTCTCCAAAGCCAGTGCCCTGTGCGAGGTGCGGGCTGTGTGAGGCTGAGGGAGGAAGCTGCTCACACGCCCCCGGCAATCTGTCATCCCCGGGTTCAGGCTGCTGTGAACAAGTGCCAGCACCACGCACATTTAATTAACCTTTCTGCAAGTTGTAAGATGAGCCATCTCTGTTCTTCACGAGATTTATTTTCAGTGCTGCTTGACGGCAAATGGAAAATAGGCACTGCAATTCAACAGGAAAGGGAGCAAATATGGGCAACACAGCTCCATTAGGGAAGTTGGTTTAACACAATGCAGCGCTCTGATTCTTTTACAGTCTCCTCTAGCAAATTCATTCTGTTTCTCATACATCGAGGCTCCTGGAAAGTCCTTGTGTCATATTCATTTCTCCTCAGCACACGTGGGAAATGCTCCCAGGGCCCGCGAAGCAGAACTGCAGCGTCAGAGATTCGCAGATGTTCCGCCTGCGCCATATGGCGCCTTCCCCACCGCTCCCTGCGGAGCAGCTCCTCACGCTGAAAGTCAATGTTTTCCCCACACATGGGAAAACCAAATGGAGAGGCTATAAAAGGAAAAAAGGAAGAACAAAACACCAACAAATCCGAGCAAACTGGTCTGAAAAACCATCCAATGAAGAGAATGAGTAGACTTGGCTAACATTGGGCACGCCCGGGTAAAAAGCCGAGTGCACACTCTTCAGTGTGCACTGTGAATTTAAAGCATGAATTAGGAGTACATTAGATGATATGCTAAGTTGTATCCCAGCCACATACTATTGTCAGCTTCTACTCCAGCATTCAGGCACTTAACCACAGAGGGCTCTGGAGAAATGGCTTTTTATAACTGTCTGTGTTTTGTCAGAAGTATGGAATATTGTCAGCACAGCTTGCAAGTATCATTACTGGGAAACAAAGAGTGTTTCTACAGCATCTTTCATTTAAATTCACCCAGGACACTTTCATTTCAATCCACCCAATGCAGTAAGGATTAATGCATTTGAAGTTGTAAAAAAACAAACAGAAAACAAATTAATTAAGGTAATATAAGATTTTCTGAATCCTCAGCCTGTGTGACCTAACTATGTCTGTCATTCATATAGACATGTTCAAAAAGAATTTCTAAGACAGCAATGTCAATAAGACATCTATGGTAAATCCTGTTTGACCTTTCTGGCGGCAATGTACCCAGCTCCCACCTCCTGCTGTGCAAGCTTCCCCAGGAGACATATCCAGCCTTGCTTTGCCCATCGCTTTGGGCCACACTCTAACAGCTTTTCCTAAATGTATTCCTGCTGCTGGAAATAGCCCTCTGGGGTGGGATGCAAAGAGCATCAGCTCCAG
This sequence comes from Spizella passerina, assembly GCA_013401375.1. Classification (NCBI taxonomy): domain Eukaryota; kingdom Metazoa; phylum Chordata; class Aves; order Passeriformes; family Passerellidae; genus Spizella; species Spizella passerina. Next base: position 13,385 of record WBNQ01086872.1, read on the forward strand.
TCAGAGCTACAAGCTGAGCGTAAAAAGCAGCTCAAACCATTTCCTCAGCTCCTGGCTTTTCCTTTGAGAATGTGCCATCCGCAAACTGATCTAATCACCAATCAGCCCAAACTTGCTGAAGCAGAGAAATTTGGCTAGGAGCAGAAGACACAGGGCTGTCTGAAAGCCCGTGGAGCTGCAACTGTGCCATATGACACAGAATTGTGATGTGGGATTTTTTGGAGGAGGTGGTAAAGCCCTTCAGACCCCAAGGAGCTTTGGACTTGATGAGATCACAGGTGCTTCATACATTGCCTGAAAATACGGCAAAATAACCATTAAGAAAAACACTCCAAATTGAAAGCTGCACAAGTACACAGTAAAATATACATATACATGGTTCTCCAGCCCATGCAAATAGAAAATCCACTAAAGTTCATTGCATATATAGACTCTGATCACCAGATCCTTTATGTGTGGGCACCTTTTTTTACACAGGACATCACATAGACTTCAGAGGGACAAGTCATGCAGGTTTGAGGTAGCGCGTCATCGCTGCTGGCATGAACAAGTCAAAGGCAGCAAATAACATTTTGAGGCCAACTTTTGGGCATCCCAGGCTGAATCAAAATGCCTGAATTGCCTCATCTCACATATTCATCGTTGTCAGCCTCCAGTCTCCACGGCAGAGCCAACAGAGTGGCTCTGGTGCAAAAGCAGAGCGATAGCCAAGCCCCCAGGCCCCCCACGCACACACTATCGGAGGGAACTGGTACCAGGCTCTGCTGTGTAAACAACCAGGGCAAAGGAGAAGGAGGTGGTGGTGGGGTTAAATATCTGCTCTCTTTTACAAGACCACCTACAAAATGTTGCAAAGACCCTGCAACAAAAATAATCTGCCATGATTCCAGTGTTAGGCAAAATATAAACAATTTAAGTGCTCTGTTAAAGAGAACATCTGGGGAGCTGCAAGCTGCACAGATGTTTTCACAAGTTCTTTTTTAAGGAAAAGTAACCCTGCTAAGTTTTCTGCCTCTTCCATCTTGTCTCTCTCGACTGTGTTTATCAAGCCAAGATATAAACACATTAAAAAACCTTTAGAGGGCCAGCTCATGCTGTATTATTAATTTGGAATTGACTGAGGGTTGACAGCTGGCTTCAGTTTGACCCCTGGTTCTTTGAAAGTCACTCCACACAAATAATTAGCCAGTCTGTATGTTGATTGGATTAAACATGCATAAATATATACACACACACAGAGACACACACATGTATGTATACACACACACATACACACACACACACACATCCCCCCGAAGCAGTTTGCTAGAAATGACCATCAAACTTCGCACCAGAATCACACAGGCTGGCCTGGGCTCTGCCTGGGCAGCCAGGAGAGTGGTCACAGCTTTGGGAGTCCTTGAGGAAGGCAGGTACTGGATAGAAGAATCTCTAGGCAGGGAAGGTTTATTGCTCAGGGAAGTACAAGGGGTATAATTAAGGCAGGTTTTAATTTAGCATCAAGCTCCTGCAGAAAGGAAAGAAGTTAGGTTTCTTAGATTAAAAAAAATACTATTAGAATTTTTAGAAAATAATTTGGTTTTTCTTAATTCTGTAAAAAACCCCAAACAACCAACTGTGATTTAAATATAAAAAGTAAATTAGAAAGGCTAATTGGAGAAGCAAATTTACCTATTCCTTGAAATACATGAGAAAATAAATTTGCCCTCTGGGTGATTAGGAAGCAGAGCAATTCGACAAAGCAGTAATCTTACAGCAAAATTGGTATTTGATCCCTTTAAATGCTGGTCTTTTCCAGAGAGGGGGTTTGAGATGCTTATTACACTCAGCTAATAAAAAATAACACACCAGAAGAACCTGAGGTGTTGAAAGAGGAGATGCTGAAGCAAATTAATAAACCCAGTGCTGTGTGTCACTGGGCCCAGATGGTAAATACCAACAGGACCTGAGTGAAGAGCTGGAAACCTCACAAAGCCCTGCCCTTCACTAAACCCAACTTGTGTTTTGGAGGGCTGGCAAGCAGTGGAGGCTGTTCCCATGTCTTCAAGCCAGCCCATGTCTCCAGCTGGGGAAAGTCTGGCCCAGTGGGCTCTACCTCAGACCAGCTTGTCTGTTTGTGTGCTGCTGGGTCTCTTTTGGAAGACCAAGATTTTCCACCCAGGTCACTGGGCCAGCCAGCAGCATGGCAGCCAGGAATGGTGGAAAAGCTGCTCACTGACAGTGCAGGGTGCCAGAGTTATGGTCTCATTGGCCCCACCCTCTCACCAGCAGGGTGAGGGAAAACAGGGAATTACTCTTGCCAAGCCAGAGGTGCAGTTAAGACCTCAGGGTTGGTGGCTGCCTTGGGCACAGGATACCACCAGGGACATGGTCACATCCATGGGATAATGGGACCCCAAGAAAATGTGAAAATTCCTGGCAGTGACACTGGCCAGACTGAGAGATGGGAAAATCAAGAGTAGAGTAAAAAAATACAAATGTGAAAAGCATTTGAGATGCTTTATGGTATTTCACTACTGGTGATGCAAAAGTGCTACAAGAAACATTATCAAGAGGTTCTTCTGCTTTGTTTAATGGGGATTTCTATTACAGAATCATAGAATGTCCTGAGTTGGAAGGGATGCATAAGGATCACTGAGTCCAATGCCTGGCTCTGCACAGCACCATCCCCAAGAGTCACACCAAATGCCTGAGAGTGTTGCCCAAAAGCCTTTTGAACTCTGTCAGGCTGGTGCTGTGACCACTTCCCTGCAGAGCCTTTTCTAGTGCCCAGCCACCCTCTGGGTGAAGAATCTTTCCCTGATATCCAGCCTAAACCTCCCTTGATATGCCATCATGCTATTCTCTAAGGTCTTCTCCCTGGTCACCAGAATTTTCTGTATTTTTCTTTTTATAGTATCGTTTCAAAAAACAAAGAGTGATCAGGCCATCACTGTTGTGCCTGTCTGGTGAAACCTGGGAGGTAGTGTGGAAGAAGAAGGAAAGGGGTGCAAGATTATGAATAGTGAAACATGGAAAAATGCAACAAATAAACTTGCAGTAAGAAAGACAGCATCTAGCTGTTCACTACATTATCTCTCTGCCCCTCCTTGGTTGAGAGTTTTCTAGCATATCAGCTTGGTGAGGATTTTTAGGGGAAGGGAGAAGCCTTCGCTGTGTGGCCAGCTTGAATAAATCTGATTTTGGGATGTGTCCCCAGTGGGAGTTGCACAGCCAGGCTGTGCCTGTTGTGCTCTCACCATGGACACCTGGAACAGCAGATGCAGTGGGACATGGGCAGGAGCCTCCTTGATAGAACCTTCCCAGCATAAGTTATGCTTAAACAAAACCCTCAAAACAAATCCCTTGTTGTTTTATGCCACGGAGTGCCTGAGGCCTGAGGGCTACACTCCTGCCTGCTGGGCAGGAGAAGGTAAAGGAAGCCCCAAAACTGCTTTGCTGCTCTTTGATAAACAATTTGCCAGAGCAGCAAGGAACCTCTAAAATCTGGGTATTTCTCTCCAGAAAATCCCAGTGCAATCGCAGTGAATTAGAGATTGCAGGACATTCCTTAACTTGCATCCTGGCCTAATGACAAAGGGATTTGCCCATCTCTACCAGTCTTCTGATATTTTAAAAAGTCACTCCTCCCAAAGGAGCAAGCAAGAATCAATTCAATTTGCAACCTGAAAAGAAAAATATCCCTTTCTCTCCAATTTCGGCAAAGGAAGAAAATATTGAATTCTGCTTTGCTGACTGCAGCAGGAAAAAGAACTATCTCAATCTCTCTCTCCCCTTTGTTATTTTATTCTGTGGTGAGTTGTGCAGTTTTGCAGTTACCCTGGTGCAAAGCAAAGCAGGATCAGAGGCTAAACCAGTAAGAATTATTTATGGTGGTGAAGATCATCTATCCCCAGAGACATTGAGCAGTGGGACCTTTGGTTGGCTGAGACCCGTGGCCCTCTTGGCTGTTTCAGACCACATTCACTGTCTCCCAAGTCACATCTTTGAGTACAACCTCAAAAACTCCAAGACAAATTTAAAGAAATCCCCACAATTTGATCAGGTTTCATCAGGCATCTTGGACTTGTCGTGTGAATGTTCAAAGAAGTAATGGAATGACCCGGATCTCCTTGTTAACAGGGTCCTGTGCACAGTTTATGTGGCTGGGTTTGCTTGCATTCATCTTTTCTATCAGCCTTGTGTAGAGAGGTCAGGTCTTAGCGTCGCTGACCATGGACAGTTAAATTCCTTTTGCAAAACCTGGGTGGATTCTGTTCAGTTCAGTTTTGCATCAGGAACAAGGATGGGGACTTTGCAGAAACCCCACTGAACTGAGTTCTGAGGTTTTGGATCTGGCAATTGAGGGACAGATCTACCCAAGTGCATCCAATGGAGCAATACCTTTTCCACCTGAGGGATCACGGTGTGCTTGGTCTGGGCCACATGCTATCATGATGGGTGATGATTTCCTCCTTTCTTCCCCCCAGCTTTAGGGTGGCTCCAGCCAGCCTGTGAATTTCTGTGTCCCTGGGGCCCGTGGGAAGATGCAGGGAAATGTATTTCTCTCTTTAAATTGCAGCGAAAGGGACATCCACAGTGCAATTGTTTGTGCCATGCCGAGTACAAAAAGGGCCCAGAGCTGAGGGTTGGTGCTGGGGGCTGCTGCCACCACGGGAACAACAACCAGTGGCAGCAAACAATGGCCTTTGTCTGCTAACAACAGCCTGGGATGGGGCAAGCAGCTCATCTTCTTGTCTCACTTTCATTTGAGGAACACAGAGCAAAAGAGATCCTTTTAAGGGGAGTGGAGAGGACAAAATAACTTGGGAGATAAAGTGATTCAAAATGCTCAGTGTTGCTCCCAAATTCTGGTTTTTGATGATGTAGGTTAACTGGTGGGAAAACTTGATTCCCACTAGAGCCCTCAGCTTATTGCTTTCAGGCAGCTCTGTTCTCCACCTCCCAAAAAGTAGGTTCTTCTTCTAGCCTGGAGCATGCCCCTGATCCAATTTGTAGCTTGGCTCAAGGTGAATTCCGCAGGTAACTTTGCCAGTGCAGCAGGCTCTCGGGCCACCAGGTCTAGATGTGTTGGAATGTTCATGGAAGGTGACAGAAACTTTGCTAAAAATCCTCTTTAAAATCCATTTGCATTCCCAAATCTATGAGACATCATGTCTCTGACCCCAGGGAGGCTGCATGATGGGTGAGATGGGAGGCAGTAACTAACAGAGGAGAAAGGTGACATTTGTACTAATATCCTACCAGTGCTAATTCAGGCAATGCCAGAGCCCTGTGGTAGCACAGTTACCTGATTTGCATAATAATCTGTGTGCTCCCCACTCCCACCAGAATCATTTATTGCTTAATTGGGTGTAGTAAAAATGGAGGTATCAGCATGTCACATCATTAGTCTTCCAGCCACTTACTCCCTGTGGTGCCAGTCACAGCCCCCATTGTCCTGCAAGGAGAAAATGCCAGTGTGAGAATGTTCCATGTTCCATGTGGATTAAAGCCAATCCATTCAGAGTGACTGGGGTTCAGTGGAAAGGGGTAAACAAGAGAGCAACCGGAATCTTTGCTCAAAACTCATCCCTGATATCAGGTTTGATTCCTCCTCTCGTTTTTGTACAGTGTGTGCTTGCACTTTGCTTCTTCTACAGCCCTTGTGGGGCTAACCAGATGGTCACTAGAAAATACTAAATAATTTCTCTAACAAGCTTCTTGCCAGCTCTTCCTACTCTCTTTTCTTGAGTACAGGGAGACAGACAGCTTTCCTCATAAGCAGACTTCCTAAAGCCAGGAGTCAGTTCAGATCCTGGTTGTGCCCGGTACTTCTCTACAACCTTAAGAAATCCTTTAAGCTCATCTCTAACACACGGAAGCTGCAATGTTTTACCATGTTCCTTCTAATAAAGGGCCATGAAATCTACAGATGGAAGCTGCTGGGGATCTACAACTTTGAGGTCAGTCCAGCCCCAGACTGGGGAAAAGCTTGCAATCTATTTCTCCAAAAGGAAACTAATCCATGCTATTGTTTTTTTTGATTCATCTTTCTTTTAAAAACACAACCACAAAACTTCATGTGAATTTGAACCTAATCCTCCAAAGCCCCCATGTTTGCACAGCTGAGTAGAGACCCCACTGAAGATTAGTGGTGTGTTTCAGGCAGATGACAAGCACTGACCAGGGGCTTGTCTCACCCATGAAAAACACCTGCTCCTTTGAGGTTCCCCTGCCTGCTGAGAGAAGAGGGGTAGGCAGCAGCTCCAACTTGAAAAGCACAAGTCAGGAAAGCTTTTTTTTCTGCTCTTGTAGCTGATTTTCACATGTGTTGTGTATTACAAAAGATATGAGTTTGCTGTTTTCTTGTTCCTGATATGAAGTGAAATTTTTATGTATTATTTTTATTGGACTCAGCAGATGCCCAGTTTTCAGCCAGGGTCCTGTTGTGTTAGTCACAGTACAAGGCAGGGCTCAAGAGCTTATTGTGACCGCAGGAGGAATGAATGAAGGACACCACTTTGATTTCAGCATGGGTTTTAATGCCCTGCTAAGGAGCTCCATTAAGATTTGTAGCTGGGAAAGGCTCACACGAGGCTTAGCCCAACTAAAAGGAGAGGTAGTCTGATGCAGTCCAGGAACTGTTTTTCATTATATTTTCAGAAGGTGCCATGTCAAAGAAAAGCAGCAACTTCAGGCAGTGCCTGACAAGCAGCTCTGGGGCAAAGATGTGCTAAAAGAGCCAGGTCAGAGCTCTTAAATGATTAAAACCATCTTTTGCTGCTGTAACTTCAGAAACCATCCTGCTCTCATGAGCTTGGGCCCTTTGCATGCTCACTGCCCCATGGGCTTTGGGGTTCAGGGGCTGTGAGGGTTGTGCTACTGGGACAGCGGGCTTTGCCCACAGGGACTGTGAGAAATAAAGAAGTGGGATAACTCCGTTGTTTGAGCTAAGAGAGGAGGGAGAACTCCCTAATTCTCACAAAAAAGATAAAAGTTTCAGCTGCTCTTTTCAGCGATAAGCAGATGCTGTTTCCTTCAGCAGGAAATGCCTGCAAAGTGCTTGGGAGGGCAGGTGACTGTCGAGGCTGCCAAACAGGACCAGGGGTTTAGGGAACCTGCTTGGGAGGGAGGCACTTTTTTACTACTTTTTTACTACTTTTTTTTCCCCCACACCATAATTCTTGCTTTTATTTGGGGGGTTCAGGGAGTTTAGTCTCTGGCTGTTACTGCTGTGATCTGTGATCAGCTGGTGCATCTCCAGTCTCCTGGGAAAGGATTTCTAATGAGGATGGAAGCCCCGGGGCTACGATGTGAAACAGAGACTGCTGTAGCACAGAAGAGTAGATAAGATCAATAGGAAATGCAGATTTGCAGCATGTTGGAATTATGACAGATTCCACACACACCCTGGGGAAAATATTTTTAAATCTTTTAAAGGAGTGGCAGAAAGACTGCATCTCATATAAATATATATATTCATATATGTAGGTATGTGCACAGAAGTAAGAAGGAATCTGCCACCTCACCTCTAAAATATTTGCTGAGGATTGTAGAAATCTTTACTAGGTTGGTCCAACTAAATCAACTTTGTTTTACTGCAGAAGGCTTACAGGTACTGACCCCACCCAAAAAAAGCCACGATAAGGAGTGGGAAACAGTTCACAGCAGAGCACTGCTGCAGAACCCACCACAGCCAGCTCTCTGCAGGGCTGCATCCCAGCTCCATCTCTGGGCCAGCTGCAGCTGTTGTGCCTCCCAGGGGCTGCTGGATCAGACAGAGAAAAGATTTTGGGTCTTCCCTGTCACTTTTACTTCCCCAGCATATTACAGAGTGCTTTGCAAGCCAGAAGTTGTAGGGTGAAATAGCAAAGTATGAACAAGAAGTGAGGTGCAAGTTTTTATCAGGCAGGATAAATTACTCCTGAAAGCATTCACGGAAGGATGCTGTAAAGCTGCCACCTGTAAAATTCAGATCAGTAGATCTAAATAATGCCTAAAGTTCAACCACACATTACTCAAGCTGGTGGAGTAAAAACTGAAGTGAAAATCCTATTTTACAGAAATGGACTGCCTATGTCATTGTGATAGTCTCTCCTGGGCTGTTAGATCGGAAGTCTAATGCTATAATGTACCAGAAACAGCATGTGGAGTAATTCAGGTGTGGGCCTCTTATCACCTGGTGTATCACCATCTGCTTTCTGGCTGCCTGCTGTGTTAAAGGTGCAAGAAACACCACTACTTGATCTACTTGAAATTTAAAGTCATGTTCATGCATTTTGTCACCTCCTGCAAAGAGTTCATTCCTGCTGGTAGGGAAGCTGCATTCTGCCCAAGTGCTGAGTGCAAGAAATAACTGTTACCCATCAATGCCTCATTAGAAAGGTGTCCCCTTCTCACCAGAGCCCCATAGGAGGGACTCCTGAGGTTCTCTAAACTCCCACCTGACTGCAGCTCCAGCCCATTTCCATGTGCATGGAAGGGGTGATTATCAGTTTGGAGATATTCCTCTGGAAAGCCTGTTTCAGGGAAAGTCACTGTCATGGACTTTGACTCACTGAGGTCAGAGCATGCCCCTGTGGAAGTGCTGGTTGTGGTATGAGAGGGGTGGAGCAAAAGACTTTGCATCTTTCCCTGATGTGAGCTGCAGATAACCTGGTACATCCCAAGGCAGGTGACCATCCTTCCACTCCCTCATGGAGTGGGTACCTCTGTGGTGACACACCCAGGGCCCACATTGCCGGGTGGAGAGCCCGTACTGCCCTCACTCTAGCTGAGGTCAGAGTGTTGGCCTGGATAACCCAGTGGGAAGGATATGACCTGTACATCACAGCCACAAGGAAAGGCTGGAGCAGCTCAGCTCTGCCAGGAGCCCAACCCCCTGCAGTGTTTGGTTTGGGGTTGGAAAGGTTGGTTCTGCAATGAGCAGCAGCTGACGTCAATGCCATGATTAGGTTATTACTAGCAAAGGAACTAGTGACTTGTCCTGTAACACACATACCAGCTCCAGAGTGGGGGGAAGTGCTGCCAGGTCTCCTGGCCGGGCTCTCTGCTCCCGGGACAGAAACCAGCATTCCCAGCAATGCTGGGCTCCTCCCGGCCCCCAGGCAGCCACCCGAGCGAGCGGGGCGCTCACGCCTGGCGAGCGCTCTCCATACGTCTGTCACATTTCCCAGCAGGAGCTGCAGGGATGTGTCCTGCAGCCCTGCAAGTCGAATGCTAACTGCAGCAGACAGTGCATTTGTAGCTAAAAATACCACTGAGCAATTTGCCTGAGAAAGGAGCCTGTTCTCCCTGGCTGGCAGCCAGGTGACTTTGCCTCGATCACCGCAGCTCAAGCTGCTGTGAGCAGTCCTTATGTAAAACCATTTCAAACATCAGCGTGGTAACATTGCTGGCAGAGTTTAAACCCCTGAAAAATGGAAGCTCTGGATGCTAAATCCTGGCACAGTGAAAAAAGGCCAAAACACATTCCTTCATTGAGATGATGAAAGTGTGACCACCAGCCCAACACATTTATGGTGCAATCTCATACTGCAATCTCTGCCCTTTGAGAATGTCTGTGACTGAGGAAATAGCAAGTGAAATCTCTGCTCTTTTATCAGGTTACTGTATGGTCATTGCTTGTCTCCTATATAGGTAATAATTACAATCCATGGCACTTTGGCAGAACTTTCTATCCTGGAATTTCAAAGCACCTCAATTAAGCTTCGTAACACAGCTGAGAAGCAGGACCAGGAGTACACTCTCTCAGTTAATCATTAATGAGTTTGGAGAACACGATATATAGAGGTTAAAAATAACATTTTGTGAATATAATACATGATCTTGATAATACAGGTAGAAACAATCTTATTCACTGCTGAGCAAAGACCCAACATTAGGACAACTCTGAGGCTGCCTTCTACAACCCCACTGTTTCCCACCTGTCCAAAGCAATGGAATTGTAGCTGCATAAGCACCTAAGAAGAAAGAGGGAAAACTTGCTGCTTATATCAGCTTTCAGGCACAGAGAGAGAGAGAGTGTGTGCTTTTTACCTGTTGTTTTTTTTTTAATCTGCTTTTAACCTGCAAGCCACCTCTCACTGACTGTTGCTCCCCTGTTTTTCCATGCCTGCCTGGCCCAGCAGGGGTGGGCAGTGCTGGGGCAGGAGAGAGCAGCCCTAGAAAGCTGGATGGTTCAAGATCCTTTGAGACTTTCTGACTCTCAGAGGACTTCAGCTAATGTGTGAAGGCAAAGAAGGCAGGACAGATTGTATTGCCAGCGCAGTGCTGCCAGCTCCCATCATAAGTTGTAGCCCATTTTCCCATTTTCCTCCAAGCTCTGTTTTTCCTGGAGTGGGTTATCCAAGTCTCTCCTCACTTATAGAAACAGCAGCACAGATCTAACTCATCTTAAAAAAAAAGATGCATGGAAATCATACATTCCTAATACCTCCAAGACCAGAAAGGCAATTGAAAGGAGACCTTGCTGTGTGCTTTTTCAAGCCGGTCGTGTGATGGTCTAGGAGTGTGACTTACATTGTTTTAAATTCATGGCATTGACAGTCCAACTTTCATTATCAAGATGAAAGTAGATTTAATGTGCAAATTGATTCACAGATGCACTGAAACTATTTTTCTTTATCCTGACCTCAGTCCCTATGCCGATATAAATCCCCAGCTGTGAATCTATGGTACTAAATGATGGTACTTAATGTTCTTCCTTAACTGGACTGGAGCTTATCTCCTTCTGCAAGAGCAGCAGCATCCAGGGTGCAGTGGTTTGCATTTGTCTCAAGAAAAAATACCAGTATGGGAAGCAGTGAGCTGAGGGACTGGGTAAGTGTACTCTTGGTGGAGTGAGTTAATGTTTGATGGGCAGGTGATGGAGTAGGCTAATATTTGAACATCTGGAGATTTAACTTCAAACACCCGCTGGGATTTCAGTGTGCTCTGATCTGCTATGGCCGTTTGCCACGTCAAAGAGTTTCTACACAGCTAAGCAGACTCCAGCCAGGCTGCCAGTCTCTCTAGCCATCCCCACCTAGCTTGTAGAGGGCAGCATGTACCTGGTGACCTCACAGTCCTGTCCCAAACCCCAGGGGATTGTCCCAGGGCTGCTGTGACAGAAAATGTGACAATGAATTGACTCCAACATGTGAGAAAGGGGCAGATCCAGCAATGCTGGGAATGAGCTGGGGGGCCCTGGAGGTTCTGCTTCAGTGCCCTATTTCTAAAGTATTGGGTGTCTCTGGTTGGAGAAGGCAGTTTGAAACAACAGTTCAGATGCATCCTCCAAGGCAGGAATTAGCAGAGCTGCATGGGGAAGCCTGCAAAGTGCTAGGCAGTGTTGCTCAGAGCAGAAAGGACTTTGGGATGGCAGTACTCTGTTTGTTTTTCTCACTGTTTTTTGAGGGAAAAAAGAGATGTTTTTATACAAAGATTTATAGGTGTACAATGTTTCTCCCTGAATTTGCATTTGTTTGATTGATATTTCTTGGCTTCAGCACAAAACCAATCTAGTTTATTCCAGTTTCTGCACTCCATCTCTCTAGCTTTGATAAGCTTCAGTCAGAATCAGCAATCAAAGCTCCAGCTCACAGATATCTGTTTTCTCAGCCCAAATGATCATAAAAACAAGGACATGCCTTCCGGGCTTTAGCCTCTTCTGGCCAATCTGTACTGGGGGAGCAGGCCAGCTCACCAGCTCCTTACTCCTTGTATGGAGAGAGCCCCAGGATGTGCAGAGGTTTACTGGAGGGGCCTCTAGTGCACCTTTAGCAGGGAATACTGATGGAAAAGAGTCCATGAAAAAAAAACCATAATGGGGGGCAGTTTGCACTGGGGTGAAAAGGATGGGGATTGGGTTTTTTCTGTTTTTATGGTGATGCTGCACTTAAGTGCGGCTTACTTAGAGAGCAGCATATGACCCATGTGTACCTTGTCACATCCAATAGATCTCATGTGAAAAGCTGAAAGCTCTCAATGGCAGCTGGGCCCCAGGGACCATCACAAGACTGAGCTGCATGAATTAAATGACCAAGAGCAAAGCTCACAACTCCTCTGACAGAGCCAGAACTCTGCCAAGAGTGTGGGGCTGCCACAATCCTCTCCTTCTCTTTCAGCATCCACGGGACCAGAACTTCCCAATATAACTCTCAATGCTCCAGCAACTCCAGAGAAACTACAATAGTTTGAACCAACACCGTGTCTGGCCCTGTGTCTTAAATCTCCCACCCAGACTTGATTTTACAGACTGTCCAGGCCGTGACAGAGTCCTCATCTATCACAGTCAGGTTACTTCCCTCCTGTCCTAAATCAAACAAGCCAAACTGAGGGCAGCTCCTCTGTGGAAGGCTTTCTTGGCTGGTTTTCCCCTCTTCCCTCCCTAATTGTTCGTTAATGTACGTAAATGATTTAACCAAATAGAGGCTAGAGTTTCCCGTAGGAAGGGAAGTTTGTTGGAGGAGGGGACAATCCACAGATGGATTTACCTATATCGGATTCTGGGTAAATATTTATTCTCCTTTCCCTTTTGTGCGCCCTTCTCAGCCACAGGAACAATAACAGGTCCTCGCCAGCCACAGGGCAGCAGGGAAATATTACCATTCCCATTTTACAAGTACACAACTAGGGCAAAGGTGACTTAATCTCAGGAAAGTCAGTGGTGCTTTTACCACTGGTTGTGGGGAACTTTGAACAGGAGCAGCTGGAGTGAGCAGCTGGAGTAAACAGGCAGCGCCAGCCTGGCGGTGGGCAGGAGCTGAGCCCTGGGCTGCATCACCAGGCATGCCAGGGAGTGCCACCCTCCTCCCTCAGAGGGCTCTACCACCAATGACCTGAGCCCTGGTCCCTCTCTGGAGTCTGACTTCAGCACCTCTGACTTACCCTGTGCAGGGGCTGGGAAGTTTCATTAATTCCCATTAGTAAAGCATATTTAGAGTGCTGCCTACACTGAATTCTTTGCAGCAAGAGCTGTGGCATTTAGCAAGATGAAGAGATCAGAACACTCCCACGCCTTTTTTTTTTCTGGCCTTTTTCTGGGTATTTTTGCAATAGGGAAAAATTAATGTAGATTTTATTACAACACAACAGACTACAGCCACCCTTATTTCCTGGAATATTAATAGTCATAATGCATTACGTTAGGTGATGCACTAATCCACAAGACATGCACTGCTGACCTCTGAGGTAATTTTGGATCATGCTCAAGCCAAATAAAGGCAGATTTGTGGTTGCAGGTGAGAGATCCTCTAAAAAACCATAAATGTAACCACAACGTCCTCTGGTTTGATTTGAACTCAGCCTGGCCTTCATCGGTTTTTCTGGTGCCAGTCCAGAAGTAGGGCAGATTAATGATTTGAAGGCATTACACTAGGATGTGATGTAACTCAGCACAGAGTGCTGGCCTTGGGAAGATAGTTTGCAGTAAGTACCCAAGACAGCAAACCATGAACCACCCCTCCTGCATGGCATCTTGCTCCTTGGAGGAGGTAACAGGCTTGACTGGAATAATTCATGGCATGAACGTGTCCAGTGATTACAGGGGCAATGGAATGTGCCCTTCTACAGGGCAGAAAATGCCCATGTGAAATGTTACCTCATCTTCTGCCTCTTGAATGAGCAGAATAATGGTTTGTGTCTTTGGTAGATGATAAAAAAAGTTAAGGGAGAGAGAGGTGAGCCTGTGAGGGTGGTAGCAGTGCCCATGTCCGTGCCATGACATGGAATGCTGCAAACGCAGAAAGCAGCTTGAAGCTCAGGCATCCCTATGGCCTGGGCTCTGTGCAGCATCTTCTGTCATCTCCTCAGCCCCTGCTCTTTGGGCTCATCAGATATATATACCAGGAGTCCACTTACACACGCTGTAATCCCTTCCCTGAGTAAGGTCTGAACCCCTGTGCTAATCCTGAACCTTTAGAGAAAATATTCCCCAGCCTGTTATGACTACAGGCCTGCCCGAGCTCTAATAAATCAGCGAGGCTCCAGTGGAGTAACACACAGCTTGAGGGAGTGCTGGGTGGGTAAATGTATATAAAAGGCAGTCCTGATCTTCCTTTAGCAGCCATTAATTATGGCCAGAGATGGGAATAGGAATCAGCAGTCATTCTGGGATACTGCTGTTTGCAGCTCAGTCAGGGGCAGGCTGAAACCTGAAGACAGAGAGGAGAGAGCACTGTGTAGTGGACTGGCCAGATACATGAAGTTTAAAAACAATCTCCCCTTGAAATTAAGGGTTAATGCTTTGCCAGTTTAAGCATTTGGTCTATGAAGTGACATTAGTATGGTAAGGCATAAGCATCATCATTATACAGCAGATTCACAGGGAGAGAACACATACTTTGAATAAGTAAATGTGCCAGCCCTGAAGGGCAACAGATTGGCACCAGCCAGGCAGCACCTCACCTCCTACACTAGAAGAGGCACTTGGGTTAAACAGCAGTCAGCAGGGACTTTGTTATGGAAAGCAGGTTTTCTGGCACTGCAGTTGGGGCAAATTATCTGGAGTGGACCAGGGTGCTGAGCTGAGGGGGCTGTTGGGTCAGGGAGCAGGGAGGCAGTGAGGAGTTGGGCTGCCCTGCAGCTGATTGTGCAAAGAAAAGGCTTGGGAAATCTCAGGAAAGATCTTTTTCTATTTATTAAATAGCTTGCAGAGAAGCTTAGTCAGTGCTTCTATAGCAACTTGACACCAGCAACGCTGTGCCTGTAATTATTAATAGGGAAGGAGAGGTGAGCAGTGTGGTGGGTTTGAAAATGCCCTGTACAAAACTGCTTTCCAATCAGTGGTCAAACCATAGCTCCTGCTTCATTTAAGCAACAGCTCCTGGTGTATTTCCTCCCTCAACAAATAATTTTCCTCTCAATGTGGACTAAGCCGAAGAACCTTAAGTGCCCGGTGGGAACAAGTCAGGAGCACAGGTGCAGCCTGTCCTGAGGTCTGGGTGGCAGGTCCTGGCTGTGCCATGATGACTGCTTGGCACACTGCCCTCCTGCACCAGGGTCACTGTGCTCCCGCCGGCACTGAAACAAAGCTCTGCAATGGCAGAGGCAGGCAGACATCCAGCTCCAAACCCTGGGCTTACCCTGTGATTGCTTTTCCTGACGTTCACTCAGGCTAGCCTCAGAGGCTCATCTGGCCACTTTTGTACTGGAAAATTTGTTATCAACTCAAGACAACCTGGTACTTTTTCTGGCATGGAGGATTTGGCTCTCCCCCTCTGCTCACTAAATTTTCACACTGGCACCATTTGGTGCAACTCTGCTATGGCTGGAGTGGTTTCACTGCCTCTAGACCCCCTTCATGACCATTTCTGCATTTGCACAGCATGGGATACCTGACCTAAGTCAGTTTCTTGGGAGAATTTGGAGCCTGAAATCTCCTGAGGTCTTTTAGCAGATTTATGCTTAAAATATCTCTGGGCTAAGAGGGTGTTAGGCCCTCTCAGAAGTGCTCTCTCTCCCATCTGCTTTTTCACGTAAAACCTAGAGGTGCCAAAATCTGCTGAGAGGACTGTAGAGGAAAGGCCAGGAAAGATGCTTGCAGCTATCCCTCAGGCTCCAACACAGATGATGTTTCACAGATGTGCAGTCGTGAGTAGAGTCATAAACATTTTAAGACACACCTGCCAGATAGTTCTGGAGTTTTCTAGTGAGAACAAACCTTCTGTAAATATCAAGAGGAAAAAAATCAGGAAGATCCATATTTTATGGGTGGATCCAGCAAATTTTCTTTCCCTCTGTGGTGAGCACAGACTGCCATCTCCACTCTCTCCAACAAACTCACTAACATTTATTTAGTTAGGTAAAGCATGAATTATGAGAATATAAAAAGTGTATTTCTGTCATACACATGCTCTTTTTTTTCAATGTCTCCTCTTATCACACAAATAGGAGTTAAAACAGACTGCCATGCTCTAATTTGCCCACTTTTGACTCTCATTATGGCACCCACACACTCTGTTCTGTGAGTTATGCTGGATTTGCCTTACACTCTGCGGTAGGACTGTCAGCATGAGTGGCTCAGCCCAGTGTCCCTCAGCCCCACACACAGAAATACACTTCTCATTCATTCCTACAAGGAGACAGAGCAGTCAGGGGGCTGCCAACAGGCCATGGGATGGCTCCCATCTCTTTGCAGTGGCAGTGACCCCATCCCAACAAGGTTCCCACACACCCACTTCACATCTCCACTCCATGCAAGTCTCTCTTTAATGGCTGTACCCTGGTGCCTCGCTTCCCTGCAGCTGTACACTGAATTGTGGGAGCATTTGGGTGACCTAGGCTTGTAAGGAGGCAGAGGTCTGCCTCTAACAGCTCATCCCCTGGCATAGCTCTCCTTGTCATAATGTGATGGAGAGAGGGCTCCTTCCCGCAGCATAATCCCCAATAGCTCAGTCCACTTGTGCTTTTAATCACAGCAGAGTAACCATCATGCCAGTGGTGGCTGCAGGGAATAGGACTCCTTAATCTTCCTGGGTTTTGGTTTGCTCATCCCTGAAACAGGGACAGTCCCTGCCAGGAGCATCCACCTGGAGCCCTTCCCCTGGGCAAGCTCAGAAGCCTGTCTGGGGGGATTTGAGTGTCACCAAGGTCTTCTGACAACTAAATGCCTTTCATTACAACATCAGCAAAAAAGCCCAGAGATGCTTTAGCCACAGCTGAAGTGGCTTACAACCTGCTGGGCAGAGAAATGGGAAAATATAATGTATAATGGGAAAATGCAGGGTTTGCTGTATTAGGGCAGTGCAAGCACTGTAATTAAAAATAGTTTGGTACAGCTACATCAGTTATGGAAGTAAATGAAAAACCTTTTATCTCCCTAACCTCTGCTCTTCCTAGAGTTAGTGTAGCTACACAGATGGTGCTGCTGATACAATTTTTCTCCTTCTTCTCAAGGAACAGGTTTGGACTATACTAGAAGGAGAATCTGGTTTTTATTTGCATAGAATGGAGCTGTATATTCACTGGGATAGACCAGCCAGTCTTTTCACCACAGACAAGCTCTAAAACTCCTGGCTCTCACATTGTTAAAGTGAATAACATATCCTTTCCCTTCTCGTGTGCAAGGCCATGTTGCAAGGAAGAGGACGAGGAAAAAAGGAGCTGTGAACTGTTTCCAGCACCAAGTTTGAGGTTAAAGACTTTCCTTTCCACAGCAGACAGTTTGTTTGTTCACCTTTTTGCTGTGTCCTGGCAAGTACTTAATGCTCTGTTCTCCAAGTGGTGCCCTTCAGGGAGGCTTAGAGATCATGCAGCCTTTGCTGCCAGCCTGACCTGCTGCAGTCCTGCCAGCTGTGCCTATTCAGGCTATAGCTCCCTGCCCAGTGGGGCTCAGAGACCCAAAGAGTGAGTGCCCAGTTTTTCCTCACCTCCTTCTGGGGGAGAGGAGCCAACCCAGGAGCTGCTGCTGCCCCGATGCCCTGGGCCAAGGGGGGCACAGTCCTTAAGGGGAACCCATGTGCCATGCTGGAGGTGCCAGATAATGGTCAGCACTCCCGTGGGCAGCATCCCCCTGTGCCATCCCCCACTGGCCCACACGTTCGTGCCATCTCCCATCAGTCCCACCCTGCTCGTGGTCTCGAGCAGAGGGTGAAGTCTTTCAGCCCCTGTGTCCTTTGTCCCCCAGGGTGACCTCAGGGTGGCCTGGTGCTCTGGGGGTGCACACTCCAGTGCTCAGCCTGGCTCAGAGGCAGGGGGGCAGCCCCACAGTGGCCCTGCTCTGACAAGGAAGCAGCGTCTAGACACAGATTAGGCAAACAGCTAAAGCACGAGACCAGACACTGAAAAAATCAAAAGGGAAAAAGAGCTCCCCAGCTCTGTCCACCGCTGATTCCTGGGAGATTTGGGGAAATGAACTTCTTTAGGTCTTTGTCTTCCTCACCTGTCTAGTATGGGATAATATTTCCCTTTCTGGCAAGGTTATGGTCAGAGCTAATTAGCATTTGAAAAGTGCTTTGAAATGGAAGATGCATTTGGAAAACTGAAGTATTATTACTGTGATTGAGTGAGTGGCTCTTAGGATAGGGAAGCATTTCACTTCTTTTTCCCTGTGGGTGGAATAGCATGAATAATACTGGGATTCCTTCAGATTTACTAATTATCCAAGCATCTAGTATGTATCAGGTATCTGAAACAGAACTTGGTTTGGATATTTATTCCATTAAATATTGGATTGCAAATTCATGAAATCCAAGCTATGGGGTTCAAACAAATAAATCATGTGACACTGGGGCTCTTCCCCTGCTGGCACCAGATCTCCTGGCACAGCTGCTCAAGGACAGGCATTTAAAATCTGTTTTCCATGACTCCCCACACAGGATTTTAAAATGTACTCCAGGTTTCCCAGTAAAACCTCTTGCAAGAGTCTCCAGCAAGCAAAATGCAGGTCCTGAAACACGTACATTTAAAAAAAAATAATTAATGAGCTTTGTTTGCTCAGGCCATGATTCTGCAGGATATTTTAAAGTATTCGTTTGTAGTATTGTGATTAATCCCAGTGAAGTGAGTGGAACCCTGTCAGGTCAGAATCAGTCAGATGCTTAAATACTCTGATGAATAGAGCTTCCAATTATTATTTCATCACTCACATGCTCTTGTCCTGTATTTTAAAGACTTCCTGTGTATTGTCTTCCCCTGAGTGCTAACATGAATTGAGTCTAGGCTGGAAAAAGACCACCTCTACTATCCATGGAGCACATACTAGTCTATAAAAATGTGTCACCATTCCAAGAAACCTCCAGTAAATCCTTCAAAAAAAAAAAAAAAGAGAAAAAAAAAAGAAAAGAAAATTATAAGGGACACATTTTCAAAACCTTAGTGTTCTGAGTTGTGGGGTTGGCAGTTCTTAGTTTCATATCTCTCATTAGCTTCTGCTGAAATGATCTGTCCACCTATGCAGCTCTGGCATTACATTCTGAAAATGTTCTCCAAAAGAGAACGGATTTTGCTTTCTTTTGGAAGCAGAGCCAAGTTCCTGTGTAGACAGGGGCTGGGATTGATACAAAGCTCAATCATCCTGAGCCCAGCTCATTTTGATTCTGTGGAGTTGAGTGGTACTACCCCAAGTGACTCCTGCACGTACACAGGGCAAATTGTGCATATTTTATGTGAATAAGGATGAGATGCCAGCATCTAGCAGTTCTCACTTGGAGAGAAGAGTCCAGGTTAAATCAATCTACTAATCCAGACCCAGAGGTTTCTTTTCTTTGACTGAGCCATAGGAAATCAGTCACCAGGCAGTCTTTATGGTATCAACAGGCTCCACCTCATTTAAGAGAGGCATTGAACATGCAATCATCAGGAGACACTCAGACAGTTTACCTAACTGCAGGTGGTCTCACTGGCTGGGTGTGTGTCTTTTTGAGCCTTGGGGCAAAGTGCCCACCATAGCCAACATGGGTGAAGCCCCATGTTCTGCAGCCACCAGCCCTCAGCCCCAGTCTGCACAACCAGTGCTTGTGCAGAGCCACGAAGCAGAAGCCAGCAGGAGGATTTGGTCAGGGTTATTGTGGTGGTCTGCAGGGTCACTATCCCGGATTTCCATCCCTGAGATGATTGCAAAGGGACCTTCAAAGGCAAGGCCAGAGGAACGGCTGTGCAGCCAAGGGAAGGTGAAAGCCATGGGCACAGTGCTGTGGCTACCTGCATTAGCTGCTGCTCTCATGGGTTGGTCATGGCACAGGTGATGGGAGGCTCCTTAGCTGGCTGAGCTGCTTGCCCTAACAGCAAGTGGCCACCCATGGGCATTCACCACAGAACAATGTAAAAGATGGCAAGTCCAGCTTGGGACACTCACGTTCTGGGCCCCTAAGCTTTTGTCTGTCTTCATCTCCTTTCCCCACAATTCTCTTCTGAAGGATTTACAGGGAGTTAGCACAGCTGTCTGCTGAACTGTATCTAGACCGGTGGCAGGAGAGACACTCTCAGTCCTGTATGAGTAGGAGGAAGTGCCATCATCTGTCTGCAGCAGAGCAATGAGGTCTACAGGGCAAAAATCAATGCTACCTGCTGGGAATTGTAGCCTGGAAGCTGCCCAGGCTAGCAGTGGCCAGCTCCTATGTTGGCCCTGCCATAGGAAGGGGTCTGCACCATCCCAAATCTGCTTGGAGCAGCTAGCACAGCACAGGGACACCACAAAGTTCCATCTCAAATATCATCAATGAAACCCCCCTTTTTTATTTTTCTTCGTGTTGTCTGATGTTGGACCTGAGCCCCTGAGAAATGTCCTCTCTGCCTAACCCCGCTGCAGTGCTGAGCTGGATGGAAGGTGATGTGAACACCAAAGTAATGTGAATGGCTGCCTGGGACAGCTCCATCCCTGCTTAACCCAGTCTCTCATCTTAGGGACACATGCCTCACACTTCATCCTCAGAGGCAAAGATAGGCAGTCCCAGTGTAAAACCATTGCTCTTACGTTCCTCTGACTCGGGTTTGGGCTCTGCATGTCAGGGTATGCTTTCTTCCTTCTCCTTGCTTCCATTAGCAGTGACAGGAGCACAAGTCTGTGCAGCCCATGGAAAGCCCAGGTGCTCACTGTTAATGTTTAATGACAGCACTGCAAGCTGGGGATATTCTCAGACTCCATTTCAGCTGGGCAGGCTTCATACAAACTCTTTTCAGCAAACACTGTCAATCTACAGAGCAAGTTACTGAGGAGTACTGGTCCAGATTTAGGGGAGACTTACAGAAAACTTGGTGTGATTTAGTTTCCATAGGTTTTCCTGCATCCAGACTCATTATTTTTCACATGTGCAAAACTCACTGTCTCTTGCTGTGCAGGGATAAATGTCCATGCAAAGTCCACGCCAAAGGGTCAGTGCCAAACGGGGCACAGACACCTTCCCTGACTCTCCCAGAGAGGCTGCTACTCTGTCAACACAGCCCTGCACAAAGAGTAGTGTCAGATGGTTTCCTAGAGTAAATTAATGCAGCTTCATTATGTTAGGCCAACTGATATCAGCAGAGAATTCACACAGCTAATTTTTAACCTTCTCCAATTTCTCTCTGGCTCATGAAACCATTTCCTGCCCTGGTCCCTCTGACAGTCCCCTGGTTCTCCTTTGAGCATCTATCCAGTGGAGCGATAAAGTTAGACATGAAGTATAATCCTAAATGCTGCTACTTATGTGCTCAGCCAGGAGGGACAGTGGGTCAGAATTGCTCAGCCAGAGAATTGGACCCTTTGACCGAACTCTGCTTTCATTCTCAGTGTGAGTCTACAGGTATTACAGTTCATGAAGAACATGATGCCTCCACTCTCTACTCCCAGCTTAACCAAGGACTGATCCAAGATGCACATATTTTCTGTGGTTATTATTGCAACTCACATCCAAGAAAGACAATTGTAATTGAGATCCACCGTGTGGGAATTTTGAAGTACATTGGCAAGTACATATACAAGTATTTGGCTGTAATTGCCTTGCTGTTCAATGAGGACCTTGAAAGACTTTGAAAAGGTCATTGCTTTGACTTCACAAAGAAGGTGAGCCTTAGGAAAGCCTGTGTGCACACACAATGTTGGTGAGTTTGCCGCAGGGAATAACTAGGTGGATGTGGATGTGCGCACTGCAAAGGGGCCAGACCAGTGCATTCCAGATGCAAAGACAAAAGGGGGGAAAAGGCTGTTTGAGCCAAAAAGACAAATTTCAAGCCTTTCCTCCTTTCTGCCTTCCCTCCTCAAAACCCTGAAGACCATGAAATGTCTGCTGAGGTCTATTCCATCCCCAGCTGGGGAAGGGGCTGAACAGTGACAATTTAATATGACAGGAGAATGTCAGGGCAGTGAAAAACCCCACTCTGGCAGGCTGTCTGCAACTGCAAGTGCTCCTGGCTCCATGTTGCTCAGAAAGCCAGAACCTTTGTTGTGCTCCTCATCATCACTAACAGAGACAGGGTGGTCCTCCCCATATCCCTGCCAAGCTCTTTTCCCATCACTGGAAGCATCAGGTGTGGAGCTGCACATGTCCAAAACCATGCTACACCATTACAGAACCAAGCTGTGACTGGAGATTTCATGCTCTGCTGGATTTGGGACATGCTGGGGGAATGCAAGGTGGCCTCATCCCAATCTTCTATGGAGAGCAGGCAGCAAGTTGCAAAGGTGGATTTCTGTCTTCCTGGAGACCAACACTGCAAAAACCTGAGATTCTTTGGACAGAGCTCATAGGATCAAATCTGTACCTAGTGACAATTTTTGGTCACAGCTAGGGAGAGATGAGAAATCATCGTAGAGAAGGCAGGAACTGGCAGGGGTTGGGCAGTGGGAGGCTGGCACTCTGGGACAGCTCCTGTGGATGATGGTCTTAAGGCTCACTTCTGGCCCCAAATGAAGGTGTTGGTGTCTGCCAAAGATACAGAAGATGTGCCCAAAATATGCTGCTACCCCTAGTCTTCTTTTTCCTTCCCTCAATCCTGCCTGAAAACCTCCCTTTTGCAGGAATGACAGACTGTTACGGTAGGAGAGTTGTCAGAGGCCACTGTAAGTAACCATAATAATCTGCAAGGCAATGTGCAGCTCTGATGTGCAAATGGGATTTAGGGAAGCCTCAGTAACGGGATAACACAGACAGTGCTTAAGCTGAGTTTCAAACTGAACATAATGTTTCATTTGACAAATGTCAGGGTTTGAACTTTTTTAAGCCTTCAGGGCTTTAGGAAGAGAATGTCAGTCTCCTGCAAAACAAATCCTTAATATTTTGGGCTTTCATTTAGGAGGAGAAAAAAAGGTCTAAGTAGAGAAGAAGCCAAAAGGAATATCTGATTTCATTTCTTTCATCATATACCAGTACATATAATTTCTTTTCTCTCAGAAGCCAGGGATATATCTTTTCTAAATATTTACCTGCTTTCTTTCTAAAAACATGTCTGCATGCCACCATGCTCATTTGTGCAGTAGAAATACCAGCCTTACTTTTGATCTAATACATTCAACACATCCAGACTTTAATAGTAGGCAAATAAAACCAAGGTCTAATAGTGTGAGGTCAGGATAGCCTGCATCATCTACTGGGAATACATTCCAGCCGCTGCTCTGTACCAAGGCAGTCACACCAGTGCCACGCCACACTGCACCATGGGCCTTGCAAATGGGGGCAAGCAGGCTTGGAAGCCGGCATGGAATTTTGACTACAGGAAATCCTTTAGCCTTATGGCTCATTAATATCTTCCTGAAATGGAACCACATCTGGCAGCTCTGTCTCTCTTGCCTCCATGTTCACCCCCCAGTCAACTCAGACAAGCAGAGGCTGCGCTGTCTCCATCCCTGGAGGTTTTCAAGCCCCAGATGGATCAAGTCCTGAGCAACCTGGCCTGACCTCAAAGCTGGCCTGGCTTTGAGCAGGGCTTGGTCTAAAGAGTCCACAGGTGACCCTTCCAACCAGAATTATTCTGTGATCCCATGATCCTGGCCCAGAGATGCCCTTCTTAACTTCTTGAAGGTCTCTATTCAGCTCTGTACCTAGCAACAACTACTAGGCTTTGTACTCCAGGCATTTTCTACCTCAGTATCAGAAACTAAAAGGGCAACTATGTCAGAGGCATTTCTTCCTCCCCTCACTTTCCCAGGCAGGGACTACTGATCTTTCCATCCTAGAATGGAAACTGAAGCACACTCAGGTGCCATAAGACAGCTTTCATTGAGAAAGTGAAAAAATGCAAAGTTAATGGATCATTGCAAGGCTCAGGATGATTCTGTCTGGTCTGATCAGTACTGTGGGTGGCCTTTGCCCTGTCTTACTTGAAACTGAACAGGGATCCTTGTTCAAAAGGATGCTTTCAGATTGTCACCACAAATCCTGGTGCACGCCCTACTTGTCTTCATAATCACTGATCACCTCAGCAAACTTCCTGCTGTCATAGGCAAGCCAAGTTTTAAAATATTTCTTTCAATTTTCCGACCCTTTTCTATTTCTCAAGTAGTATCTCTCTTGCTGTGCATGATGCTGTACAGGTTGTCTGAGAGCCTCAGTCTTTCAGCATATGTGGCACCACCTGCCAATGAAGTAGAGGATGAGGGCTTGGAAGCTCTGGCTCTCTTCCCAGTGCTGCCATTGCCTGGCTGGAACAAGGCTCACTCACAGCAGTCCTCCTCTCTGCTTCCCTCTGTAACAGGTGGGAACAAGTAGCCACCCCACAGTGACATGAGGATGTGAACATCTCATGCCCTTAGCTGGGAAGTGCAAGAGACAAGCAAAGCATTCTTTATTATAACTGCCCCATCTCCTTATCTCCTCTGAGAGTACAAATCCAAGATTGCTAAACTTCCTGCCTTTCCTGCATCCCCTGCAGCACTCTGCCTATGTTCTGTTGGAGTTTTTTTACTCCACTTGGCTCCCTTCTGTAGCTGTCAGAGCTGCACACCTACTCCAAAAGCAGCCATCCCAAGCCAGGTGCTGCACCTTGCTAACCTGTGCTTTCCTACACTTGGCTCTCTTTCAGAAACTTTGGCAAATACTGAGCATTTAACTGCCTAAGTGTTCTGGCCTTTCTGCCTTTGGGCACCCAGAGAGGGGTTGGGCACTGGAACAATTTCCCAGGGAAATGGTCACAGCACCAAGCCTGACAGAGCTCAAGAAGCGTTTGGACAATGCTCTGAGGCACAGGGTGTGACTCCTGGGGGCTGTTCTGTGCAGGGCTGGAAAATGGACTCAATTCTCCTGTGGGTCTTTTTCAACTCAGCATATTCTGTGTGAAATAGCCAGTGAAGCTCCAGAGCAGATGCCCCACAGACAGGCTGGGGCTGTGCTACTGAACAGGCTGTGCTGCCAGCTCTGCCCTTGGAGCTCGGCTACCAACACTTCATTTCTGAAGGGAAGATGCAACAAAGACTTCCACAACCATGTAGGTAACATAGAAGAAGCATTTCAGGAGCAGTAGGAGCCATGCTTTCAGTTGTTTCCTTGGGATCTAAGAACCTGTTCATTTAGGTCTTTGTTAAATGGGGCTTGAGTTCTCCTGGGAAATTTGCCTGCGGTCTCTTCCCAGACTTTGCAGTAGAATTGTCTGAAATGTCTTTATGTGTGAGTGACATCTACACGTGAGCCAGACACCCTGGGCTCAGTTCAAAGAGATAAACAGGCATTTACAGGAAACAATTCATCTTCTCCTGTGGTAGATACCTAAAATAGCCCACAGCAATCACAAAATGATTGCTTCCCTCCACAAACTATAAATTTATTCTGGAGAAGCAGCCCAGCCCTTGACTTGTGACTTGTGTTGGAGGATTTGGTTGCCTGGTGCTTTTTGAGCAGCTCCAACTTACTTTAAACATTTACACAGGCAGGCAGGTATATATATGCATAGATGCAGGAGCCTGTAGGAGACAAAGGCTCTTCCAGCATGTCTTCTGAACATCAAGGAAAGGATTCACTGTCCTGCTACCAGTGCAATGAGGGTCACTACTTTTGGAGTACTGGATTAATTTCTCTCCATAGCACCACTTCGTTGATATCCTAAATATTGATATAATTGATCCATGCTGGAATAGCTGAAATGCAAGAATGAGGCTCACTGTTCTACACAACAAATTATTAATAAAATAATAATTTATTTTATTAACAAGAAAAAATGACTTTATTATAAAGAAAATAAATAATCTAAGTTTCATGGCATCATGGCAACTGCCAGAGCAATGTATAGGGGTATCATTCCTGTTCTGCAGGTAACCACCCCAACCAGGAAAGGTGTGCACAATGTCACGTTGCAACTGTTACATCATCAGGGAAAAATCTCAATGGCTGATCATTGCCTGAGGGAGATGTCAGTCTTCCCAGCTCCTGTGCTAGGAGAAGCTCGTACAGGAATTAACTCTTTCCTAGGTGATGAGCACCACTAGATTTTCCCAATATTAGTTCCACCCCGTTTGCCTAAAATGAATCGTTGTCCTCTTACTTTCCATTTTTGTCTTTCACTCAAGTCATGAACAGTGTGACTTTGCAGTGATAGCTGTCTACCAAATCTGCTGTGTGACTGAGGACACTTTTTCTTCCACCTCACTATCATATTTCTGCTGGACACTGGTTGTTCCCCACATCATCATTCCCATAGAAGATAACAAATGTTATAACAAATGTTTATAACAAATGCTGAACACAACCCAGGCAGCCTCCCTGTTGTCTGGAGAGCAGCTCATTGTCCAGCATGAAGAAATACTCCCTGCACATCAACAAAATGACCCATCTTGTTGTGATACCCAAGGCAGCAGGAAATACCTAAGGCTTTCTCTGAAATACATTCTGGGGAATGCAATTTTACCCACTCAGAGATCATACTCTCTGCCCCGTTCCTGCTGATGTTAAGGGGCCAGTGCTGTGGGAATAAATTCCCTCTGCAGCCCCATGCCTGGGGAGGGCAGACCCTTCCCAGTGACAAATTCCCCCCTTGTCCAGAGGAAATGGAAGTGATGATGCCTTCCTCCAAGTTTCTACAGACTCCAGGCAATGTCCAGTTCCACATAAATACCATTCCTATGTCAAAAAACAATGGATATTTCCTTTTTCTCCTAGATGTTCTGTCATAGGGATGCTCTTCTCAGTCCTCAGGTGGCATGCAGGCTGCTCTTCCCACTGGACTGCTGTGGTTTGTGCCTGGACACTGGAGTCCAAACTGTCCCTGCTATTAATACAGGTTCTATCCTGTTAAATGCTCACCTTAATGCCCCAGGCCAGGCTCACACTGAGCAGGAGGAGGCATCCTGTATGGCAGAAGAGCCTTTAATGTCGTCTCTCTCACCTGCATTTGTCCTCTCTCCCACCTGATTGTTTTGCATCTCTCTTGCTCTCCCAGTCAGGTAGGACACAAATTTCTAAGTACCATCCTTCATTTTACTACTTTTTTTTCCTGATGCAGAACTTTGCTGCTATATCTCTTGGTCTTTCCAGACCCTCCAAGCTATTTCATGGGCAATATAGTCTACCTCCCCATGCACATACACTACTGAGCTTCTTTTTAAGTTATATGAGACTGTGGTCTGTATCCAGAAACCCAGCAGCTCCCAGTTACCCACTTTGACATAGGCATACTTTTTGCTCTTGTTTACACTGAGACGCCTAGAAAACATATGCCAACATCCTCTGGAGGTCTTCTCTTTTGTCCTCTTAATCACATCCCTTCCTCAGCACAAGTTCTTGAAGAAACCTCCCCTATATCACCTTGATTTTTCTTTTTGTGCATTCACTTACTAATTCTCTTCTCAACACTCTTATGCCTGCCTCCTCTCAAGCCCTCAGCTGCCATCTCCTTCCAAGCTGCAGTCCCTGAGCAGAGTTTGGAGGGGCTGATTTCCCTTCCATGGGCGTGAGCCAGAGCTCACACTTTGATTCCTTTTCCTTTTCCTTTTC
>WBNQ01086875.1:0-17910 GCA_013401375.1 Spizella passerina
CTTAGGATAAGAAAAGGAAGAGATCCCTACACATTGTCGCCTCTCCACACATTTTTGGCTAGTTGAGATTGTTTGGACATTTTAAGACCATTAGAATTAATATAACCAAAATTAAATGAAGTGTCAGTTTCAGGGAGGGTCTTTATTCCTCCTCAGCACAGTGTCCAGGGGAATTCAATGAGGATGATACTTTTCCCTGACACTTGTACTGCCAGGGGACCAAGTATCCATGAGCTGGTCAATATTCCTGGAGATATCTGCTTGAATGAAGTTGTATCCAGATTTTAATGCATACTTAAACTATTAGTGTCAGCCTTCTACCTTGCACTGAGGTAAAACATTCACTTGCATGGGACAGCACCTCAGCAACAAATGTCACAAATTTTTCGTCAGGCACCTATGCCTCATGAGCTAAAGGTTTTTTAGCACTTTTACGAACTTGTTTCCTTTTCCTACTCTGCATTTTTCACTGTTTCCCCATATTTTATTAATGCCAGTCTGCTTGAAAAGGGCACAGGGAAAAGCGAGCATTCTGCAGGGTAAATGGGAAAAGAAATGGACAGAAGCTTTTCTTAAAATGTCACTGCTCACAAAGAGCTTGTGGCAGCCCAGTGTTATATAAGGCTGGGGTTTAAAGAGGTGCTGTTAAATATGCCCTGATCTCTCTCATATTTCTGCCTTCCAATTTTAATCCTCTCCACATTGGATTTTAATTTAAAAGTATTTTAATCTGTAACTTGTTACAATCCCTTGTCATGTTTTGCATGCACTTGGAGCAATGCTCTCCTGAATCAAGACAAAGCAGGAACATCATGGTTGTCAAAAGATTTATCTGACAGGGCCAGTTATTGCTTTAGCAAAAAACCTCAAAAAAAACCTCCAGAAACCTCAAAGCCCTCTGTGCACAGCCTGACCCATTACAGAAACCTGTTGTGATGGTATTTGGCATGCACATGTTGTTGGAGTGTCTTTTATTCTATTTGCACATGAACTGCATTGTCCTTTGGGATCAGCACACACATTCTGAGCATAGCTACAATTGTAATCAGAAAAATGAAATTTAAATGAATGTGGCCCTGGCAACAGTAGCTTTAGTATAGGTTTTATAGAANATTGTAATAATCTATTTGCCATTGATGTTAGCTACTATTAATTAAATTTTCCTTTTTGATAGGCCACACTTCACAGAATCACAGAATGGCTGAGAGTGGAAGGTTATGGAGATCTTCTTGTCCAAGCACCCCAGCTCATGCAGGGCCAATCTAACTGATTGCCTCCAGAAACTCCTTCACCTGTGCATCATAATATTCCTGTAGGAATATGTTACACTTCTAATGTGGCCAGCGACAAACTCATTTTCTAAAAACAATCTATGGTTTATAACATAGAGACTTTCTTGTATCCACTCATAATTGGGAGGGTTAGCTGCAATCCTTAATAGTTTTATAAGCACCAGCAGTGTTATGTATAAACCAAAAGAAGGCATTTCCAAATCACAAAACAGGAAGGAATGTTCCATAAAAGCAATGGTTTTCTCAAGTTGTTACTCAAGTAACAGCTAAGTATTTTTATATTAGTACTAAAATAACTTATATTGCTGTCTCTCTATTATCTCAAACCTCTTTTTCAACTGTGAGGGAGTAAATGGTAGGATACAAGAAACACTTCCTAGATAGAAATGTTTGAATGATTGCTTGAGAGGAATTCTAGAAGCTTCTAACAGATCTGCAGTTTTTCTAAGGGCTAGATGTGAATTAATTTCTAAGTTTGAGAAAAATTTTATTTCTTGAGTGGTCCTACTGATTGAAATAAATTTTGGGGAAGGGGTGGGTTTTCATTTACATACCTTCCTAACGTGGGAAGATTTTGTAAAATATTTTTTAGGTTTATTTGTCTTTGCAATTTATCCTTTGCTTAGGATAAGAAAAGGAAGAGATCTCCACACATTGTGTCCCCTCCACACATTTTTGGCTAATTGAGATTGTTTGGACATTTTAAGACCATTAGAATTAATATAACCAAAATTAAATGAAGTGTCAGTTTCAGGGAGGGTCTTTATTCCTCCTCAGCACAGTGTCCAGGGGAATTCAATGAGGATGATACTTTTCCCTGACACTTGTACTGCCAGGGGACCAAGTATCCATGAGCTGGTCAATATTCCTGGAGATATCTGCTTGAATGAAGTTGTATCCAGATTTTAATGCATACTTAAACTATTAGTGTCAGCCTTCTACCTTGCACTGAGGTAAAACATTCACTTGCATGGGACAGCACCTCAGCAACAAATGTCACAAATTTTTCGTCAGGCACCTATGCCTCATGAGCTAAAGGTTTTTTAGCACTTTTACGAACTTGTTTCCTTTTCCTACTCTGCATTTTTCACTGTTTCCCCATATTTTATTAATGCCAGTCTACTTGAAAAGGGCACAGGGAAAAGCAAGCATTCTGCAGGGTAAATGGGAAAAGAAATGGACAGAAGCTTTTCTTAAAATGTCACTGCTCACAAAGAGCTTGTGGCAGCCCAGTGTTATATAAGGCTGGGGTTTAAAGAGGTGCTGTTAAATATGCCCTGATCTCTCTCATATTTCTGCCTTCCAATTTTAATCCTCTCCACATTGGATTTTAATTTAAAAGTATTTTAATCTGTAACTTGTTACAATCCCTTGTCATGTTTTGCATGCACTTGGAGCAATGCTCTCCTGAATCAAGACAAAGCAGGAACATCATGGTTGTCAAAAGATTTATCTGACAGGGCCAGTTATTGCTTTAGCAAAAAACCTCAAAAAAAACCTCCAGAAACCTCAAAGCCCTCTGTGCACAGCCTGACCCATTACAGAAACCTGTTGTGATGGTATTTGGCATGCACATGTTGTTGGAGTGTCTTTTATTCTATTTGCACATGAACTGCATTGTCCTTTGGGATCAGCACACACATTCTGAGCATAGCTACAATTGTAATCAGAAAAATGAAATTTAAATGAATGTGGCCCTGGCACCAGTAGCTTTAGTATAGGTTTTATAGAAGAAACTGAATAAACTTATAGACAGATAAAACTACGAGAAAAACATACATATGCTGTTTCATATAATACATATGCTGTTTTATATAATATATATGCTCTTTAGTCTAATACAAATGATAGAAGGGATCTACATCACAATTTCTTTGGATTGGTCTCTTCTCCACACATTTTTAGTTAGTTAAGATTGTTTAGACACTTTAATACAATTAAGAATAAATATAAACAGAATTATATGAATTCCTAATAATATAATTTATGCTTCACTATACAGTTTCATAAGAAAACACTTTTCAAAGCTTTCCTCCTATAATGATCTAAAATGTAACTAAACCATACAGAAAAGAGCAGATAATAGTATTGGGAATCTTCCAACTTTAAACAGTTGTCAGAGAAGAGGAGGTGATTATTTTCCAGTAAATTTTTTTGTATAATCAGCCATTTCACACCTTCCTTAACACAGAGTGCTTTGACAGCCTTTTCCAGCAGCCCTGAGGTCTGTGCCCCTCTGGAGTCAACACCTTGGTCTCTTCTGGGTCCCTGTGATCTCCTTCAGGAGAAATACATAGGCAGAGTTAAGGATGGGGTTTCCTTAGCACAGAATCAAAAGGAGGAGAGGGAAAATGGATTCTGGAGTGGGGCCATTAAGGGCTCTGTCCTTGCCTGCACTATTGAAGGCTTCCTCCCTTTAAAACCAGCTAATTCTTGCATTTGGTTTAGGGCTTCAGTCTCTAAGTCAGAGGAGAAGATATCCACTGAGGCTTTTTCTTTGAATTGTTCCCAGTTTTCAGACTGGGAAATTCAGAGATTTAGACAATTCCAGCAGTAAGGGCTGAAAATGCTCCTTGCTCTTCATTCCTGTGCTTTGTTCATCATTTACCAGCACCAGCACAAGCCCTGTTGTAATTGTAAATCTGAATTGGCTGTGCATCTGTCCCAGGAGGTCTGATTACATTTATCCAAAATAATAGAGAAGCATAGAGATGACTGTAAAGAAAACTCTAATCTTCCCCACCTAACAATTTAGATCTCAGATTAATGAGCTCTTAATTAATTGGGTCAGCTATAAACAGAGCTGTTTGCAAAGACAAGAACACATTAATCTGGAAAGGTCATATTGCTCATATCACTGGGAAGTATTACGAGTATTTATAACCCAGTTTTGAGGATCAATTGTTTTCAGTCAGATTTCATCTGTTCCCTTTTAAATGTATTCAAACTAAAGAGTCCTCTGGAGGTTTCTTCCATGTAGTCCACAACACAGAGTAAATACTTTGGGTCAAGGCAGAACAGATTTTGTTTAAGGATCTCCTGTCAAGAGTTGCAAAAACCAGTATTGATTTCTGCATGTTTACTTCAGGAAAGAAGAAAAGGCTTTCCTGGTGTTGGAGGTCTAAGGGATTACAGAAAAGAGAAAAACTCCCAGGATCTGTGTCTTCAGTAGCTGTCTGATAAGGGATAAAATGTTCTCCACAAACCTGGGAGCGCCTTTGGGATGTGCCGGGACCTCTGCGTTGTATCCCCTGCTGTTACAGCAGCCTTGCTTTTCTCAGATCTTACAGGAACTCTGTACCATGCTGAGGAATAAATTATTTATTTGGGGACTTCTGCCTTGTCTGACTGAACCTACTATCCCAATGGTCCTTGGGAGATATAAACTACAGTAACTTAAAATGGATGAGATTTTACAGCTTTCCTTGTCTGAGCTTGTTATGGGGATATAGGAAACATCAGCACTGAAACACTGTGAATTGATTTGCTTTACTCCCTCTAATACTCAGCACATGCTCTACATTCTATCTTGTAGCTTCCCGACCTCCTTGACCAGGTTATTCGAGAATGAGAATTGAAGTGGTTTTCTAAGCCATTCAATTAGAAATAAACTGCATAACATACTGCTGTCTTCATCAGATTTCTGAGGGGTTTAAACCACATTGTTGTAGCCCTTATTTGATTTATGCAAACAAAGCCTCTTAACATAAAATGCAATTAAAATAGAATAATTTATTCCATTAATCTTAATCTATATACAATCCTGCTTGGCTGTTTAAAAAAAAAAAAAAGCCAGCTTAAAGCTCCAAAGTTTCATGTTTTGCATTGGGATCATAGGGGAAATGGAAACATGAAAACAGTCAAGAAATTCAATTAAGAACAGAGGTACTAAAACAGGCCAGTCTTAAAAAGTATCAGAGAAAAGAATGGGTAGCTAAATCTGAGAAAACACCTCATTAAAAATAGTTTAATTATTTCTATCTAATTTTTGCTCTTTTTAATACATAAATATGTATGACATGACCGGGAAATTGCTAAATATAAACCTTACTTAAAATATATATGTGGATAAACTTCTGTGAAATCCACAGATATTAAAAACCACATGTCCAGCAGAGCACACTGGGTGAGGCATTTGGAGCAAGAGATAACTTTAATCTGGCAATAAATTTATTACTATGTAATCTAAGTAGTCTTATTAAATTTAAAATGTAAGCATTTTAAAATTTCCTTTTCAAAATACTTACACTTTTCATATGGTTTGGAATACTTAAGATTTAATTTAAACATCTCTAGTGTAATTACAGAACAGCAAGTTTGTAGCAGAAATAGATGAGATGAAGGAAAACATTAAAAGTATATTCAAAGGCAGAAAATTCAGCCAAAATAGTAATTAATTATAGAATCACAGCCTAGTTTGGGTTGGAGGAGACCTTAAAGATCATCACCTGTTCCAACCCCCCCTGCCAAGGGCAGGAACACCTTCCACTGTCCCAGGTTGCTCAGAGCTCCATCCAGCCTGGCCTTGGACACTGCCAGGGATGGGGCATCCACAACTTTGCTGGGGAACTTGTGTCAGGGCCTCAGCACTCTCACAGGGAAGAATTTTTTCCTTATATCTAATCTAAACCTACTCTCTTTCAGTTTGAAACCATTTCCCATTGTCCTGTCACTTCCTGCCCTTGTAAAAAGTCCCTTTACAGCTTTCCTGTAGCTCCTTTAGGTATTGGAAGGGGCTCTAAGGTCTCCTTGGAGACTTTTCTTATCCAGGCTGAACAATTCCAGTTCTCTCAGCCTGGCTTATAGAGCAGGTGTCTTTAGTCAAATAGTCGCACTTCTGGAAAAGGCAATTTTGGGTTGGTTGAAAGTTTTAAGTGTTCAATAGCCTTTGCTGTGAGATATTTAAGTGATGAATCTTGATTTTACTTCTCACTTGATGACCTTTAGTCCTGGAGCCACCCCTGGATTTTGTCACTCTCCCGAATTAATTCATTTTCATTCTAACATTGTCTTTTACAATGTTCCAATTGTAGAATGAGGTACAAAAGACACCAACGATACCTTGCCAAGAATACACTATTTTTGAAGCTATACCTATCATTTTCCCCCTCTGTAAATGTGCACATAGTTGGGGCAGTGAGGAAAGCCCAATTTATTCATCACTATGTGATGCTGGCTGCTAGAAACAGAAAATGGTGCCTGTAACCTCCAGGGAGTGAGTTCATCATTAGATTAACCACCACTAAGGTAAGGCCATCCATCATTAGAGATGACAGGTGCAGTGCTGGCAGTACAAGAATAATAAACAGAACCACTTGCACTGTCACTGTGCGTGGGGATGGAGGAGAAGTCTTAGAGATGCTGCTGAGGAAGGGCAGGGTGAATGGGTAGTCATTACCTCAGGAGAAAAATTGTAAGCTACATTCTTATTCAGCAGACATGTCTTTGCTTATCAAGTTTATCTGCATTTACAGTACACTATGAGAACCCAATACATCAGTTACTCAATGTCTAAACGCGCTTTTCCAAAGTGAAAAATATGTTGCCTATCCTGATAAGAGCTTCAATGCTTTTCATTTAACCTTAGCTTTCTCTGCTTCAGTTTTAATGACAAATTGCTTTCTAAGTGAAATGTTTTCCAGCTGAGCTCCTCAGCACCACATTGCTAAGGAACACCACAGCAGGAATTTCCCTGTTCCCCACTGGAGTGCTGTGGGGTTCAGTGTGACTAGAAAAGGCAACCAGCTGAAGTCCTTTTGGATGAGCAGTGGGTCAATTCTATTTTTTTAAAAATATTTTTAGTTAACAGAAGGGAAAGGTTTCATTTTGAGGTTTCATCTCCCCATGGAGAGCCGACATTTATTAACAAGAGACAGTGGAGACTTCCATGGCCCATAGCTTTAGTTTAGTTTCAGGCTATCTCTGCCTTTTCCATTTGCTTCAAAGTTTCACAAAGTGAAATAAAAATACATATAGAGAGTCAACATAGGTCAACTCTTCCTCCTGCAAATTAGCAACCCCTTTACTGTTAACATCCTGGCATCCCTGCCTCCCACACAAAGCTGACAGGTCTGTTTTGCACACCCAGTCCATGTTGGTCATGGAATACACCAACAAATAAACAAAGAAATCTTTCTCTTTTTATGCCTTTTACCTGTGTCTGAATCTGAACTGTCCCCAGGTCTCTCTTGTACTCCCTGTCTGCTAACCTGTCTCGTTTGTAATGTACAGAAGTTGTAATGCTGTAGCATGTGAGGCTCTGGGAACAT
Organism: Spizella passerina; assembly: GCA_013401375.1. NCBI lineage: Eukaryota > Metazoa > Chordata > Aves > Passeriformes > Passerellidae > Spizella > Spizella passerina. Next base: position 7,562 of record WBNQ01086875.1, read on the forward strand.
TTCAAACCATTATTTCCTTGGCTCAAGTAAACGTAACCTATAAAAAATATCTAGTTTTAGCAATGCAAATTAGCGCTTAAGTGCTTTTTAAGCAGGAGATCAGAACTAGAGATCAGAGCATGATTATTAACTTATGAATGTGAAAAAGGATATAACTTGTATGCATGACAGCAATCTTGTACTTAAAGGTTCATTACCAACTTAATATAACAAACCATTGCACTTCTCATGCCTATAATTCCATGAACTTTTGAAAACAAAGCATGTCTTCCTCTCTCTATAATGTCCATCACTACACTACTTAATCAGTAAACTTTACAGAATGGAGATAAAAATAAGCCATACAAATAAAAAGAGCCACTAATTTGTTTTTTAACCTTTAAAAATTATGATTTTTGACAGAAAAATGACCATTTAGATAGTTAAATTTGTTAGCACATTCATGTAATGCATCTAGAAAGTGAATTTTGGTGCACTGCAAAAGCCTTTATCCCTTGTCCATTTCGTGCTGTTACTGAATTCTCCAAGTTCAGAAGAAACTGTGATGCTCATGTCCTGAATGATGCAGCTGAGCTAGAGAAGGGTGACAGGGTCACCTGGATGGTGGCAGCCCCCAGGGCACTGAGATAAACCCACCATAGCTCACTTCTCTTGCCATAAGCTCTGCCAGACAAATCCCCCAGGCGCTGACAAGGCTCTGCAAGGAGTTGTGTCTGCTCTTTCTATTTCCATGTTCCCTCTCTCCTCCTGTGTAGTCTCCTGCACACTTTAATAGACAACTGGTCCTAAAAACGAAGCTCTGACTAAATAAAATACACTGAATTAGCTCAATCACTTATCAATCAGGAAATGATGACTTACTGCTATAAATATTAACCAGCCAAAACAGGTGGAGCATTAATGAAGATAGTGCAGACACACATAATAAAAAAAAAAATAATTGCAGTATGAAAAATAAACAACACCATTGAGTAAATGCTGAAGATTTAGTTTAGTAAAATAAAAAAATTCCTATTTATAATTTTCTCAGTGTGGAGTGGCCTATGTTTTCAATTAATCTTAAAAATTAATATAGGAAAAAAGAACCATCTTAGCATGTGTATTCTGAAGAAAAAAAGCCCTCTTTAATCAAAACAGCATATTATTTATGTATCTAGATTTTAATTGCACTCACTTGATATACTCACAATTATTTTCATTACAATCAAGCTTTTCACTTGTTTCTTACTCCATTAAACTCTACTATTCATGGAATGGAAAAAAGAAAAACGAGTTCTGAACAAAATTATGGCACCAGGCATCTCTTGAATCTGAATTGAACCACGTTTCTTTTCATAGGAATACTAATTTTTAAAAGGATATTACTCACTTCTAAATGCTTGCACACATGGACTGGGCCAGCCCGTGGCCATTTCTTCTCTGCGTTCTTTCCCAGCCTGACCGGGCTTCCTGACAGGGCCTGCAGGACCCCTCAGCTGCTCCAGCTGGGTCTGGGTCCCTGGCTGGAGTGGGCATGGCAGCGGGGCACAGAGGGATGTCCTGCAGAGGCACAGAGGGATGTCCTGCAGAGGCACAGAGGGCTGTCCTCACCCCCTGCACCATCCCTGTGCCCGCGGAGGGACCGGGCAGCTCCAGGGATCTCTGCTCTCCCAGGTGCCTCTGTCTGTCAGCAGCAGCCCTGTGCCCAGCCCCCTGAGCTCCCACAGGAAAAACCAGACCATGAGACACGTAGGAACATGCCCTGGAGCTGGTGCCACTGCTCTGGGGGCAGCATCTCTGCAGGGGCTCAAAGCCACTCGTGTCTGAGGATGTGCCAGGCTGGTCAGAGAGAGGGAAAGCTGCACAAGCCTTCCCATGAGCTGGTCTGGGAGCTGGAGAGAAATAATGGTAATCAAATGGAAACAATCCACAGGAGGTGCTTTTAACAAGCTGTTTTCCCATAAGGATGTTACCAAAAAGTGGTTCCTTAATTAGCCAATGCTGACAGGGTTTTCATTAAAGGACCAATCAGGTCCACCTGTAGCAAACTAAGATATAAAAGAGGAGAGGATCCAATAAACAGGGCTTTCACCATTTGCCTTCTGAAACAACTCTGTGTCATCTCTGACACAAGTCACACAGAGTCTTTTACAAGAGAATCTTTTATAATATCATTCTTATTCTGTTACCTTCATTTATCATATCAGTTTAGGTATATTTTTCAGAAATGTTCCCTTGGCCATTGTCATCACTGTGGCTGCTGAAACAAATCAAATGGAGCTTGATAGACCTCAGCATCAGAACTCAGCAAGGCAAAGTAGCTAAAAAAAACCTCCAAAGAAGCATCGAATTTCCCCACAACATTTCATTTTTTAGAAATAACCAAATGTCAAACTCTTTAGTGTAACAAGTCCCTTGTAGGTGCACAGTATTTAATAACTGCCTCCTTTGAGTAGGTTTGTTAAGCTTCCTGCATTTTTGAAACATCCAACAATCCTCTTAAAATGTGTAAAACATTTCTGAATCACTTTTCTTTTAGAAGTTATAACTCAAACTCCTAATTAATTTCATTAACTTTTGTATTAGCTTAGTTTCACTTCACTGGAACAAGTCTTTCTTCCATATTTCTGAAGAAATTTAAAAATAAGTAAAGGGAGAAATTATAATATAAAGTAAACTCACCAAAAGCAATTACAAATAACCTTTGGACCACAATTCTTTACTAAAATAATTAAAATATTAAGTATTTTTTCTCAAAAATTTGGTTATTTCCAGCATTTTGAGTGTTGAATTATAAGTAACACATTTGCAATTTGTGCTGGTTTGTCCCGTTAACCCATGTGGCCCACTGAAAAAAGTTCACAAAGATGCTTTACTGCTAAGAAGTTGAATTAGTATTAAAAAGTCATAGTGTGCATAATTTAAACATCTGGTAGCCTAAATAGCATTTTCTTCCTGAGGAAATGGTATTCATCCCTCTTTCTTCCCGTTACAATGAAACATGCTATTTTAACATGTTTATTTCTGTTCACTTACAAAGCAAAATACAAAAGAGCAATTTAGGTAATGTCTCTTCCCTTTCTCATAAACAGTTTGATTTGATTTGATTTAAACAAAATCTAAAATTACACACAGAAAATATATACTGTAAGAATTTAAACACGAGTTAAATAACAGAGTTGAAATTTTTAACATAAATGCACATATATATATATATATGTGTGTGCATAGCAGAGCTATAAGATTTTTCTAGAAGTTAGGGAAATTCAGATCAAGATTGAGAATTTTAACCTCTGAGTCTTCCCAAAATACCAGGAAAGCATTCACCAGCAAATATGAGGCTTCAGCATCATAATATTCTTCAACTATTACACACACAGACACACCAAAAATATCATATACTCTTAATAACCAAGGATAATTCTGATCTGTGTTTACCCTGATGGTCTTTCAGTTTTCACCAAATCACAGGTGTGTTGCTGCTGGGAGATCTTGGTCATCAGAAAATCTGACCCCTGGGATCTTTCCACTTCCAAGAGCTTTGCTGCTGGTTGGATAGATGTGAGAGATGCCTGGGAAGCATATTCACATTTTGTTCCCTATTTTTCTATCATTTTATTTAGAACATAGCCCATAAGGACTGTCATGAATTTTGTAAGGTAATTCTCAGCAATGGCAGTTCAGGTGACTAAATTCTTAGTCAGATTTTATTCTGCATAATTAAAATATATAAACGTGGCTTGGTTTCTTTTTTCCCCTTGTACATACCTGGGTTACTCATCAATTTCTCAGAACCCAGCCTGGCTTAGCTGCATGTGCTCTGTATCAAACACACAATTAGAGCTATTGGACTGTGGCTCACAAGGTCATGGCTGAGAATAACCTGTTCTGGTTATGAGATGTTCTAGGAAGCCCAACACATGGAGGGGAAGTTCCCTGTCATCCCAAACTGCCTTTCCTCTTCTCTTGGTTTCTGTATTAGAGAGCACCAGTCGATGTCTCCTGCCTGTAGGACACAGCAATCATCACTGACTGCAACCTCATGGCCTGGATGAACTCTGCTGTGAGTGGACACTGAGCACCTCTGTTTTGTCAGGAGGTCAAATAACTCTTTCATATTATCCAGCAGGATTGAAGGGGTTTGTTGTCCATCCTTTTTGAAACAGGAATTAATGGGAAGAAAGGGTTGGTGGCATTTTCCTCAACTTCCATAACCTGTAGAAATCTCTTGACAGAAAACACACATAAGCAGTTTTTGACACATTTTAAAGAAAGGACATTTTTGAGGAAGAATTTCAGTCAGATTTACCTTTAATGGCAGTATCCTGAAATCCAGCAGACTTTCTCTTCAGTGCTGAACACAGCAGGGTTGACTTAAGCAAACCACCAAACCCCTTAATTGAGAGGATGTCCTTCACACTCAGCGGAGAAGGTTTTAAAGATGATTCACAACAGCAGCACACTGACATGGTCACTCCCAAGAGAGTTTTGTCTCTGAAATCACCCATCATCTGTGCTGATTAGTGCAGGTTTAGGATCTTTGGCAATCTCTTGCATCTCTGGGTAGATGTAAATCAAAAAACCACATTAAGTATAACCATTACCAGAAGTCCAGGTTACAGTGCAACACAGTAAGTCCAAGAATCCATTTCACTGAATTTATCTCAATGCTAAAATTTTCAAACCAAATGCAAAAATCTGTTCCTGTGTATTTATAATAAATATCTCTGAAGCAAGTATCAACATTTTCCTACTACAGATGGCACACTGTGCTTTTTTAGTTTTCTGCATCTATTTCTTCCAGGGAAAGATGTCCTCAATAGTTCTCTCACTGAAAATATCCAAGAAACAATGATATTTTCAGTTATTATTCATTGTGCAAAAATTTTAATTCCTTTGAAATATATTGCCTTAATAAAGGGGAATTATTGCATTTTACAGACAAGAGAAAGTGAAATAATTGGAGTTTTCTGTTTAAGTATCTCTGCTTCTCTGTACTAATTCAGTTTGACTGTTGGTGGAGTTAAAATTTCATTATAGACAGAGTTATTAGTTCTAATAAGATATTACTGAAACATTATTTCTAGTTTGAAATCATGTTTAAATGATGTACCTTACGAGCTCAGCTTTCAAGGGCTAAACCATCAGGGAAAAATGTTAAAAAATTCATTGTATGGGGAGGTTAAAACTGGTTCTTGGCCTGAGCAAGGATTTGTCTGCAGGCTGGTGAGGATGGGAGGCAGACTGACATGAGGTGTCTGAGTGGCAGCTCCTGCTCCTTCTGAAGGGGCAGAAATGTGCCAGGTGGACATTCTGACATTGGTCAGCAAACCCTGTCCCTCCTGTGAGCCAGGGCTGGGCACTGCAGGGGAAAAGTGAAGCCTTTTCATTTGTTTCACACACACAATTTAAAAAGTACTTAGCACACAAATATTAATACAAGTGGGTACACTCTCATTTCCTTTCACTTCAAAGTGTGTGTCTGGTACTATCTGCAGTCTAGTCCATATAATTTAGAGGATCTGACATCTATTGCCCTGATCTCATTTATCACCAGCCCATCTTCATTTTAGAAGCGCAGATACTCAGTGTACAATTTTTACTGTAAAATTGAATTTGTTTCTAGTGACAGAGTAGGCTTGCTGAATTTATGACTCAGTATTGAACATCCTTCACCTTGGAAGGAGCTCTCCTGCTGTAAAAACCAGGCCCCTACTGTAGCAGCTTCCTGCTGAAGCTGGATACAGATGCCCATCCTGTTATCTGCAAGTCTGATACACAACTTCTATGTAAGAATAAAAACCTGGATATTGGAAGTCACACATTCATCATTTTAGTCTCTTTAAAAAAATATTGTAACATTTATTCTCATAAAGCTCATAAAAATGTTTCCAACACAGTGATTTACAATACAAAACAACAGCAATTTCAGAACAACAGCACTTTGATATAAAAAGGCTATAAAAGATTGTCCAGCATTTTTTTTATAAACACACGATCTATTCTGAAATTCCCAGATGTGTGGGCTACCATCCCTTTCTTCATAGATTTTTTTGTGTTCATACACACTTGAAAATAGACAGAAGTTTATTAAAGTGCATCCAAGTGCTGAAAGAGAAAAGGCTGCAGTCCATTCATGCATACAGACACCAATCTACAAACACCACCACTACAGTGGCTTTCCATTTAAAAAAACAACCTTTATTACTTTAATTTTGCTTCAATTCACTAATTAGTATTAAAGACTTCACAACCATTCATGTATTATTTGCAACTAAACCCAAGTCAAGCACAAATTTTAGTCTTTTCCACTGTACAACGGAAACATTGATTTTTATGTGAGCAGGTAAGTGACAAAGTAGCAGTGTGGATTTGTAAAGGTATGGGTGCTGATTTGGCTGACCCAGTTCCCTTATGANATTTTTACTGTAAAATTGAATTTGTTTCTAGTGACAGAGTAGGCTTGCTGAATTTATGACTCAGTATTGAACATCCTTCACCTTGGAAGGAGCTCTCCTGCTGTAAAAACCAGGCATCTCTCTCCTGAGGACACTATAACATCATGATACAGATGCCCATCCTGTTAGACAAGGTCGTGCCAGGAGAAACTAAACTTAATTTTCTGAGACTTTACAACACTTAGCCCTATATTTCACTTTACAAGGATAAATACTGGGAAATACTTTATCCCAATGTAACAACTCTCCTTTTGATCAGGAGAGCAAAAAACGTTTGATGTTCAGTTCAAAATGGCTGAGAGAAGGAAAATACAAAAGGTGTGCTGAAGACATGTTACTTTTCTATCTGATGGTTGCTGCCTTTGTCTTTGCATCACAGAAAATAACCAAATTATCTCACCTGAATTTTGGACCCAGACTCTTCATTATGTGTGGGTATTTTATTCAAGACTCTCTTTTTTGACTTTCTCAAATCCTTTGTCACTGGGTTCATTGCTTTGCTCTCACCTTATTCTAACCACTGCAATTACTGTCAAGTTCTCAAATAAAACTACCACTAAATTGGTCTTAATTAATTCATCTTACACAGAAGCAGGGACATCTTGCTATTTCCATCTTGTCTTCAGACTTTCACAACCTATTTCATGTCTGCAAATCATATAATTCCTCTTTTTGAAGTACTTCACACACTTCTGAGATAACAAAGTTCTGCACAAACTCGACCCCTTTGTCATGCAGGGGACAGCAGCTACAGAAGCCCTGATTTGTCCATCTGGCTCCATCTCTGAAATGCAACCCAAGAGGTTGCAACTCCTCATTTTCCAGGAAGAAAACAAACCTTTGTCTTTCACATCATGCCTTGCCTTCCTCCCATGTTTCACCTCATCATTATTTGTGGTCCCCAACCAGCCACAGCTCAGCTGCTCCATGCAAGAAAGCAGAAACTCCATCCTGATCTGCTGCACCTTTTGTAGCTCATTTTCCTTCTCTGGAGAAACTGCTGCTCCCAGCTGTTCAAGGTGCTCAGTAATTTTCCAGCCAAAGTAAACACCTACGGGCTGTAATTACAGCCTGTCAAAAACCCTCTCAGCCTTAAGGAACTGAGATGCTGCAGACTAAAGCTCCTCAGATCTGTCTGGATCCTTCTACAACCCCAAAAAGGAAACCAGTTCACAGCTGNGAAGTTATAAAAACCCCCACATTCTTGTGCTTTGAAAATGACAGTTCTTTATCTATTTTGCATTGCTCTAGATCATCACTCATTGCACTTTCCTGAACCACAGCAACAATATTGAGAAAAAACTGCATGGTGTTTGATGCCCAGTTTTATTCTCACTTTTAAATTCATTAATTTCTGTGGTTGCAAGGAATATTAGAGGATTGTGGACCAAATGTTCCACAGCATAAACTTGCAGCAAATCATCAAAAAACTTTCAAAGGCTTAGACCAAAGTGTAAAGCTTCTTTTCAACAAAGAAGTTGACAGCTTGATGTGCTCCTGATGTGTTTATTCCTCAGCTCCAAGAATGGGCATCCTTGGAGGGGCTCTGCCTGATTATTCTATCATAGCACAAGGTATTGCAAGCAAAGCATGTTAAACTTGCCTTTATCTAGGAGAAATAAAAGATTATGTGACTTAGGGCTCAACTCTTCTCAGATGTTTTGGGTTTTTCCCCCTTCCCCAAGCAGTTCAAATTCTCTAGGTCCTAATCTCTGATTTTGATTCCTTTTCCACTAATGTTTATTTCTCCCTTACTAAGAACAAATCACAAGCAGAAGCTATTTTGAATATGGCTTGGACATGTTTTAGCCAAGAAATCCAGTGTAATCATCAGGCTTGGATTCCCAAAGTTGAAGGTTTATTTTAGCACAGCATGCCATGTTTAATCAGTTTTCCTAATGCTGCACAGTACTATCTGCTTTGACAAGAATATGTTGATCATATTACAGAATGATTACTGCTAATGGAGATCTTTTAGACAAGATTAGATTTTGCTTCTGTCCAGATGCCTCAAAGAACATTATTAGTTTTTGGTGTCATATTTTTGTAATATTAATATGATCAGCTTATGGGCTTGCTCATATGCTATAACTGCAGCAATTTATCTGACAGTTAAGCTGTCAGGACCATGCTGCATTTAACCCAGTGAGCACTGCTGCAGTCTGGATCAAATTAGGCACTGCCCACACAATCTAATCATGGCTGTGAGGTGACCAAGGAATACTCTGATGAGCCCTCCACCTCCAAGGTTCCGAAATTTGCATTGTGCAGCTCTATAGCTGCTTCCAAGAAAGCTGATTACTTCATGGAAATATCCCTAACAATAAATCTGCATACTTTTAAAGGAATGTAGATTGGGGTTTTTTTCCACATAAATCAGCAAAAGGGATTCAGAGCTGTGCTGCTTTCACAGCTAATTAATGTGGCACTGTAGCCTATTAGTATAACAGCTGGGGTGATAGTAGGTTTTCTATATACATACTGAAAGAATAAATTACTTGTATATGAGACACTTTTCTGTCCTTCTTTCAAAGTTACTGCAGATGTACAAGGACCTTGCCTGACCTGTATTTACTGGTTAGACAAAAAAATAATTATAGAAGCTGAGAAGTATAACGATAAGTTTTAATACACTTTGACTTGATAGCCTTACAATATCAACTAAGCAATACTATTGCCCTTAAGTTCAATACATACTGATATGCACTCTGATGGCATGCTTCATCCCTTTTGATAATATGCCTTTAAAAACCATGTCCTTTAGGGTCCAATGGACCATGAAATAGTCTCTACAAAAGTAGCAGTGGTGCCAATGCTGAGACAAACATTCATTTTGGCTGTCAGCTTTAAGGACTGCAGAAGAAATGAAGCACATTTATTATATACTGATGTATTCTGACTAGATAATCCTTTTCAGTTGTAGGCACTATAAAGACAAGTGCAGATTACTGTGGGGAACATTTAAAAAAAAATTGGGATGTGCTGAAACAGTTGAGCTTCCAATTTCACAGTTGGGTAATTTGCCTTATAAACTTGTATTTAAAGGAAAAGTTTTACTGGCAATGAAGTACTCTAAATAAACAATCTATAATTTGAAATTAGCAAGTTGGAGATACTTACACAGAAATTGTATCTACTAATGTTACATTTCTTAATTAATGTTGGAATTTGTCTTTCTATGCTGCTGGCATTGTCAGGGTTTTTCAATACATAACCATTGTCATTCAATTCTGTAAAATTTTAGTCTTTGGCGACCATTTTATGGCATTTTGATTGCATCCTTATTTCTGTACAGACAAAGCAACTCATCCTGGACACAAACAGGACCTCAGGATTCAAAAATAGATACTTAAATCATAGTATTTTCAGGATTCAGTACTGGGACCAGAGGTACTTTAAATAAATACATTATTTAGATTACTAGATTTGGGTTGGGTTTAATCAAATTTCTAGACAAGAGATTCATAGAGCTTAGGTAGGAGTGGTTCCTTTGAAACCCACTAGAGACCTAAGACAAAGCATTTTACATTCAAAAAGTATTAAAGGCAGTTTCTGTAAGCAAAGTTTGGATGCTGGACTACAGAAGTCCCTATAGTTCTGTCAGGAAGAATGCTGGTACCATGAGGGCTTTGGTCTGCAAACTTAATAGACAAGGAAATCAATCCCTCTGCCATATTAGTCCCCAATGCTTATGATATATTTTGGCAACGTGCAAGACAAAAATAGCCCAAATGATATTGATCCACATTATTTTAATATCTTCTAAAGTAGAAGTATTAGAAAGTAGATAGTATTAGAAAAAAGTCAGTGTTATGACAGGCAGCTTAAAACTTTTAGACTTTTACCAGAAATATAAATTTCCTGACTGTATACTTTCACAGTTTCATAACACCCAGTTGGCAGCAGCAACAA
>WBNQ01086884.1:818-19598 GCA_013401375.1 Spizella passerina
CTCAAATGTCATTACTTCAATATAATCTGATTTTATAAAATCTGTATATATGAGCACAAACATGATCTTGTTCAAATATGAATAATTTTAATTTTCTTCATTTTAATTCTACAAAAACCATCAGATTTTTGGCAAAGCTGATCTATTGAAAAGTTAATTGTTGGTGTTTTTGAAAATAAATTTAAGACACATGTAAATGAATTTTTTTTTAATTTTGCCTCTCTTTTTTTTGCTCTGAAATGAAAGAATCAGGATTTCATGCACTGAGAGAAGCAGAATTGCCCACCAAGTCTGATGGTCACATCTCTAAAATCTGTGGGAAATTTTAATGATCAGAAATTTAACCAAAGAGTTGAGAAGACCTGGAGTGTCTCTTTCTCCACATAAATTCATTTTAAGCGCAGGAGATGTGCAGTGTGACTCAGATCATTAAATGGGAATGTCTGGAATAGTCCACAAAGTGCATTTCACTAAGGTTATTATTTTTTTTTCCTCTAAATATCGAGGATGCATTAAGATAATTGCAACAGAGTAATTAGACTTTCTCCTAAAAATGACTTGTCTACAAGTGGTTTAATAGATTAAGGATTTTAAAGGGGTTGGAGAGAACCAGTTACAGTAATCAGAGAAGAAAAAGTGCTGAAGGTATCACGAAGGCTCATAATTAAGCTGAAGCTTACAGCTCAATTAAACTTGAGCATCATTATGCATAAAACATCAGTGGGCATCAAGAGTCCCATAAAAAGAGATGGGATCCATGTGAAACAGCTAAAAGGTAAGGCAGGATATGGACTGGTCCAAGACTTCCAGATAAAGTCAAGAAAAACTGGGAATAAAATTGAAATTTTCATGGTCTTCTATCAGTTAAGAGTCGTGTATAATTTTTTTAAACCTGCAGTAGTCAAATAGTTATAATAATAATAAAATAATTGTTGTGGAATTCCTATAAGTGTGACAATGCTAGGAACAGCACATCAGTCAAAACTGCTGTGCCATAAAATCTTTGGGATATTACAGGCAAAAGAAATTTGCTGCAAAAAAGAAAATTTCATATGAACAGTTTTTTCAGAGGAAGGCAGATTTTGGTGCTTTTCTCTGAAAATATCATTACAGTTTCAGCTAAAAAACTAAAAACGCATTGATTGTACAACTTGTGTTTTTGTAATGAAATTTAAGATGGGGAGGACTGGGAGAAGTACTGTGGGAATTAGAAGTTGCAGAGTATCACAGGAAGAATGAAGAGATCCTGGCATGAAAGGTTTGACCCAGATCCTATAAGATTCACAGTTATTAAAAAACCATTGCATTTAGATATTCTTGCCCTTTTTATTTGCAGCTCTGCATCATTTATTATTCTTTTTTCTTCTGTGCTGCCCTCTGGATTAGTATCTACAGGAATCCTCCCAGCTGCCCTTGGAGAAATATGATATTAGGAAGCAAATGCCATTATTTAATACAGAGAAAAAAGGAAAATCTCAAAGTGAGTGGCTTGGAAGTCCAAGTGCCAGCACATTTCAGATCCAAGCTCTTATCTTACAAATGCAATAATTGTAAAATTCCCACTGTTTTCCTAGGAAGTGCTTTGCAGTGTTTGTTGGATATTATTTGTGCAAAGGCTTTTAGTCAGGAGTTAAATTATCACTTAATGCTGAAGTTAAATTATCATTTAATAAAGAAGTTCCACCAGGAGGAGTTTCCAGATGGAGCTTGTGAGGTGAAGTGAGTTACACTAAACTTTGCAGGAGGCCTGCTGTGGTTCAGGTTGGGTCTCTCCTGCATCCTGACTGGATGTCCCCAGTTCTGGAATGTTCCTTAGGGGCTTCTCTATTGAGAAGCAGAGAAGGAGGTGGATTCACTTGGTGGCTCATAACTCCAAGCAATATCCAGAGGGCTGGGATCACAGAATCCCAGATCTGAGCATTTGTTTGACCATGTCCTAATTAATGACCATGTCTTTATTACTGACTGCATGTCTTAGGTTGGAAATCACGGTGTGTATTCTAGTTTTGTTAGAGGTGGGGCAGTTCTCTTCTGTTCATGGGGCAGTTTTCTTTATCTCTCCCACAACCAATCCTCCCTCCAGGAGATCTCTTCTGTTCATGGGCCGTTAATTATTAATTATCTTCTGTCCATGGCCAGTGAGTGTCCCTGCATGGCTGATCAAGTTCCACCATCCCATTGGGAGATGCTGTGCCCAGGGGAGGAGCCAAGCATTCCTGCCTGGATACAATCTGAGGTTTGGGACACCACAGCAGCCTCTGCCCACTGCATTCCCAGAGGAGCAGCTTTCTGCTGCCCTGCATTCCCAGAGGAGCAGCTTTCTGCTGCCCTGCATTCCCAGAGGAGCAGCTTTCTGTTCCGCTGCATTCCCAGAGGATCCCAGGCCCATCTCCAGCAGCCCTGGAGCTGCAGAGGAAAACTCCCTCCTTGTGCAGGATCCCTGCTGCAGCAGAACCACAGCTGGCACTGCAGGAGGGCTGAGCCCCCATGGCACGGGGCTGGGACACCTCCCTGACACACATGGCAGTGGTTTTTTTTTTTTTTTTGTACTATTGCATTTATATTTTAAATTTTCCAAGTAAAGAACTGTTATTCCTATTCCCATATCTTTGAATGAGAGCCCCTTAATTTCAAAGTTATAATAATTCAGAGGGAGGGGGTTTACATTTTCTGTTTCAAGGGGGGCTCTGCCTTCCTTAGCACACACCTGGCTTTCCAAACCCAGAGGCTGTGTCTTTGATAATGTCTTATTTTTGTTTGTGTTTATAGTGAAATGAAGATGCTCCAGTGTTAATTGAGAAAGGTCTATCAGGCCGTGTGGAAATTCCCTCCTAATTTAGATTTCCCGTGTGGGTCAACTGGGCACTGATGGCTCTGCAGTGTGTGCCCACATCCCTGCTCTGTGGTAAATATGAATTTAGCTCAACTCACAAACAATGCAGGATAAACCAATTTAAATTTGTCCTGCCTGGTTAGTTCCTGTGAGGCAAATTGGAGCTCTTTGATAGTATTTAGATTTTATTGTGAAATCAACAGTTAAGTGTACATTGTACATTAGCCCAAGCAGCATGTTTGTTCCTGCTCAGGACCTTAAATATTATTTTTGTTATTATACTTGTTAGAGCGTTGTTTTATTACACTAAATAACATTAGCTAAAATTATAATTGCCATCATTATGTTCTTATTGTATTAGCTGCTATGTTGTGATAATATGATCACAATATTACGGCATTATCAGTGATGGGGGTGGTGATAAAGAGGCAATTCTGTAAATTCTTTGTACAGCTCAAGCCATGGTAGGAGCACGAGGGGATAAAACCTTTAATGTTTACACTGACATCAGCTGAAAGGGTAAAGATCTAAAATTTGCGACCCAAAGCCAAGCCTTGGAAATTCGGATGCTCAGGAAAACACATTTGAACTTCCTGAAGGAAGGACTTTTCTTTTAGGGCCATTAGAAAACAAAGCCTGAGGTGCCCAGAGCATCACATTGGTGTTAAATTTATTCACCAATTCTTTTGGTCAATTTGTACCTTTTGTTTTGCAACTCTCTGAGTAAAGAGAAAACCCCAAGAGAAAATGCTGTTGCTAAAAGCTGCAGAGGGGCACAAATTCCAGCCCTGCCTTGTCCTTAGAGTCTTGACACAAACCCACAGTTCAATAAAACAGTTTTAAGTGCCCCCACAGCCAAATCCTCTGATTTTGGCATATTTTGTGTGAGCCCTCTATTTCTCAATTTAAAAATACACAGGATATTAATATATGAAAGAATTTAAAGGGTTTGCTCAGCCAACAAAACAGGTGAATTTGTGAATCCCATCATCTGTCCCTTCCTGGGTAGGTCAGTTTGCTAACAAATGTTTGGACCACAATATTTCAGTGGCCCAAGTAAATGAGCAAGGAATGAGCAGAAGAATATTTCATCTTGAGGCTTTTTTTTTACTCTTTCCCAGAAGATGCTGCTAGCAGCGTGCAAAAAAATTGTATTATACCAAAATTCTACAAAAATAAATTCCCTTCCCCCAAGTCAATAGGTATAGTTTTACAGCTGGGAGATGGAAAACATATTGGTTGAAAACATTACAATATTTAAAAACCACATGGAGTTGTAAAAATTGGAATGAGTCCTCTAAATCTTGGATAAAATGGTTAATCAGTTGATCCTTAACAACTGCTATGTACAGTACAGAGAGCTTATAATTCACAAATGCAGGTTCAAGCACTGTTCCCCAAGGATGGGGAGAACAGATTGAAACACTGAAAAGAAAGGGGAAGGAGACAGAAGGAAAGAAATAATTAAATAAAAATGTCAAATTCTTCATTGGGTTTTTTTTAATGTTTTGTGTTTTCCCTACTCTTGTTCTCTGACTCTTAACCCTGAAAAAATTTATCTTGATGGAAATAATCAGTTCAATATTTTTAATACTAATTATTAAACTTGCTGCTTTTTTCATTTCTTCTAAGAAATCATCTGTATTTTAAAAAATTTAAAGCCAAAGGCTTGCTTGTAGTGCAAGAAAGCAAAGATATATTTATTTTTTTTTCTTTTTAATGACAGTCAATAGTCCCACAACTCACCAGTGCATTCCAAAAATTTCATGCTGTCATCATAAAAATCTGACTGTAGCAGAATCTGTCTGGCACTAGACAGAGCCCTAATGACCCTAAACTCACACACGATCCCTGGTGATCAGAAGAAGAAAAATACTGTAAAAGTAGAGAAATATGTAAACTGCTTAAGTGACAGAAAAATATCCTCTGGAGAATGTCATTCATTTTTTTTTCCTGTCTTTCACAACTGTCAGAGGTACCAGGTCTCTGAACTTGTCTTTTGTGTTGTTTAACAGGAAGCACTGGAGAATTTTCCAGTCACTTGGAAAGTAAAATTAGTGATGAAGTGGGGTCGTTCCCCCATTCCTACAGTTCCAGCAGCACATTCCCACTATTTAAACAGGAAGCCCAGCACAACTTTTACACAAAATGTTGGGAGTGTCAGATTTCCCTCACCACACTCCTGTTTCCAAGGGTTCATTTAATGAGAAATTGTGTTACAGCACAAACCAATAAACAAGATTTTACTTGACCATAGAAATAATGGAATAAAAAGTGCATTTAAAAAATATAAGTGTTTTGTATGTGCTTTTCCCCTTTTTTTTTTTAATAGCTTGATAGCTGATTGATTTCTCATGTAGCTATAAATTAAGCAGGGGTAAATTGACAGGATTCTTTGAAAGTTCTAAAGCATTCCAGAGAAATTATGCTGAAGAAACAAAGAATTTCATAGAGTTTGAGATATTTTTTTGCCATATTGTGTGACATTTGATGTTTTTACCTCCAGCTTTTGAAATCAGCCTGATAGCAGAGTCTTCCTTCTGTCTCTCTTGACTGCAGAGATATGAGACTGAAAATATGAATCATAAATGTGCTGACCCCAAAAGAAATGAGAAATATCAGTGTAGAGTTGCTTTGAATAAATTACAGGCACTTTAAAGCCATTTGGTGTTTAATTCATTGTGGTTTTTAAAGCTAGCAGTTACCAGGAGCCTCTCTGTGCTCTGTTGTGTTTAGCTCTGCCACCACAATGTGTTTTACACATTTTCATGAGCTCATTCATTTCCCTGTGATTGGGTCTTGCTCTGGTTTTTGGGTTGGGCTCTGAGTACCAACAGCAGGATTTTTGTTCAGATCCTCTTTTTCTTCTTGTGGGAAACATTTGGCTTTTATAGAGCGCTTTTGAGGTGGACAAAGTCAAACTTCCTTACAAATTGGTCAGTAACAGAATTCTGGAATGATTTGGTTGGGAGGGAACTTGAAGCTTATCCAGTTCCAGCCCCTGCCTTGGTTGTTCCAAGATCATCCAGCCTGGCATTGGATAATTCCAGGGATCCAGATCCACAGCTTCTCTGAGAAACTTCTGCCAGGGCATCCTCACCCTCACAGGGAAGAATTCCTTCCCAATATCCAATCTAAACTTATTCTCCTCCAGTGTAAAATTTAATTTTTTATTACTAAAAGTGTGCAAAAAAAGGCAAAACCCATAGGACCAAAGACCTAAATCACAGCAGACTAATGGGGAAGAGAAAAATCCCTCTTATCTGCAGGTTCTGTCCTTTAAGGAAATAACAATATTGGGGATTTTCCTTCTGTGGGAGCGGCAGCTGGACAAGAATCTGTCAGGAAAAGGCATCATTTTAGTTGCTGATTCATCAGGAATTTTGCTATCTTAGTCTCCTTTCAGAGAAGGTAAAAGTGAGCAGATTGTTGCCTTAATACAGTCCTAAGCTCTGCTTCACCCTGGAAGGTGTGTTCACAGCAAAAAGTGATTTCTTCCCATAAAAATGGATATCTCAGCAGGCCAGCAGCCTGGAGAATGAGAAATCCTGATGCATAAATCCTAATTAGACTTGTCAGAAATCCCTGGGATGGTCCAAGGCCAGGTTGGACACTGAGTCTAGTGGAAGGTGTCCCTGCCCATGGCAGGAATGGGATGGGCTTTAAATTCCCTTCCAAACCATTCTGGAATTTTCTGAAGTGCTGCACTCCCAGGCTCACATCAGCATTGCTGATCCCACTCCCTCCTCCTCCAGCCGTGCACATCCTCACGTTTAGCTGGAATTTTATAGGCCTTTGTCCTCATCCCTGTGATACTGAATGCCTTGCAAATCTTTGCAGATCAAGCTTCCCAACATCCTGAGAGGCCTTGCCAGGAAAGCTTCATCTAAATACTTTAATCTCTCTCCTTGCAGTAGAACTTTCACTTCCCTTGCACACATCCTTTATGTTTGTTGAACTTGTATTTATGGGGCTAAGTTTTCTTAAACCCAAACAAAACAGTAATTTATCTACTTTATTTCTTTCAAAATGGTGTTCTTGAAGTACATCTTGCAGATAGATTATCTGTCCCTCACAGCAAAGCCTCACAATGGGAGCCTAATAATTGCTCTTTTTCTAATTTCACTAAATGAGTTATAATTATTTTACGTCTGCTTTATGGTTACGGAATAGTATTAACCTAAGCTCTAATTATAATATAACTTTCAAAGGAATGTATGGACACTGAATTGATGGACTGCCAGCTTATGTAGGAGCATCACATAAAGCAGATATACAGCTGATGGTTTAAGGCATAGCATGTTAAAATTCAGGGGCACAACTTGTTCATGAATAAGTAACAGGGTGTAAATTCATTGGCTATTTTTTTTTGGTGGATCAAACAGAGAAGGGCACGATTAATCCTTGTCCAAATGCAAGTACAGTTGAAGTTGGGTGTGACTTACACCAATAGGATTGTACACTCAAGCAGAACCTGGAAGTCAGGTTAGTCAGCACTACAATGGTAATATTGGATATTTTACCTGTTTTCTACTGGTTTGCCATGTCTTGGAGCATTGGGAATGTTACTGTCACAAATTAACCCCTTGCTTTTTATGTGTAAAGTGATCCTTGACCAAATATCTTTCCATAGGTGGTTGAAAGCCAAAATATTTAAACCCAAAGTTTTTAACATTTTTTTCTGCTTTACAGAGCCTCTACCTACCCCTGCCCAGGTGAAGTCTGGCTGCAGATCTGCAGCCATGGAGCCTCCTCCTGTGCATCCCTGGAGGATGAATCTCCTCCCTTTTGCAGCCCCCAGCTTCCCACACACACTCAGCTGCCTCCCCCATCCAAAAGGCGACTCATGGCTTGATGATCTCAAAGTAGAAAATCAGATATATTTGGGCATTTATCAGCTTTTCACTGGGCTGTGCAGCAGAGAGAGATTATTTGGGCCTAAATCCCTGGAAGTGACCTTCAGGGTGGTTTTGCCTTTAGTATGAGAGGATTTTTTGGACAGCACTGACCTTTTCCTGGTCATCTGGACCATCTGATGGAGCCACCTTCCCTGAAAATGTCCAAAACATGAGTAGATGGGGGATTTTTGGTTTAGTGCAAGTGGTGGTGATCAGCTGAGGATGGGCCTGATGGTCCTGGAGGTCTTTTCCGTCCATGGTTTCACCTCAGCGCAGCCACCAGAAGGATGCCTGGCCACCCTCCAGCCCCCAAAACCAGGCACACCAGAAATAATGGAAAATTTCCTCCACACAAAGGTGATCCCTCTCATTTGTGGTCCCTGACTATTTCTGACTGATATTTTAGAAGTCGGGTGCAAACTTGGAGATGAAAAGTGCGGCTTGAATGAGCCTCAGACTAAACAAATTAGATGTGTAAAACACACCTGGCTCTTATCTCCCTCACAGCTAAACCTTGGGCTATGAGAACTAAATAAAACCTACCAGCCATTTCCTGGCCACTATGGGAGACTTCCCCTAAAGTTTATTTTTGAAGCCTCGGTGTCTGTTTCTTAATTACTTAAAGGTCCGTGGACTCGTTCTGTTGTATGAAATTTGATATAAATTGTTTACCAGACTCAAGGGGGCGAGGAGATTATGCACTTTCTTATTTTTAATATTTCTCTGTCCTATCTGCTGTGACCAGACAGAAATTTCAAGCAACAGTTCTTGGAAAACATATGGAGACCAGTCTGGGAATTTTGTAAGGTAAGGGACTGTCCATGATGCCAGGATGTCTGGCTGCTTCTTCTGCCTGAGCAGCTCTGCATCCTTCATATTTTGAAATTATTCTATTGTAACCATTTTCCATTCAGTTTCATTTGGCAATATATCCTTGTTTCTAAAGGTGTCTACACTTATTTGACTACAGAAAATATTTACTTTTCTAAAGGGCAGCTTAACCTTTGTTTAAATTTGAGGTGAGTGAAAGGGCACTGCAATTATCTGCTGTATTATTTGTGTCACATCTGAGTTACTATGAAGGCTCAACATGCATTGGCCTTTATTAGGGAACTGCTTAACAAAACCCAATATAACCACAGCTTTTGCATCCAGCAAATATTTTATTGAACCAAAGGCTTGTCCAGGAAACTGGAACTCTGAGAACATTCAAGTGGCAGAAAGCTGTCCCAGAGGATGGGATAGAGATGGGTGGTTTGTTATGGCAGTTGTAGCCATTTTATTTCAAATATCTTTCAGTCAGGTAAAGGGGAAATGCGACTTCAGTGTTTCCTGATATAGAGTGGAAAAACTCCAGTAGTGATGGAGGCTTTATAGCTAAGGTGGATTCATGGGTAGGTCTCACTGCTTCCCCATAATATTCCCAAAATAGAAGTTCCCCATTGAGAGGTAAGGAAGAAGAAATATTCAATGTGGTTGTAAGTTATAACTAAAAGTTAAATGGGATGTTTCAGTCACACTTCCATGTGGGAGCAGTTATTTGTCCTGCAGAAAGGCAGTTTAGGGCTGCTCAGCCTTGTGGGCAGCAGGGGTGGCTCCTCCTCACCCAGGGGAAATTAATTCCCAGAGGGAAAGATGAGATCACCCTTTGGTTTTGTTGCTGTTGGTTTGTTGTAGTGTTTCTGGTTTTATTGCTGTTTCACAGAATCATCACAGAATCCCAGAATGGTTTGGGTCGGAAGGAGCCTTCAAGCTCATCCAGTCTTTTTCTCTCAACATCTTTTTATGAGATGTTACATTCCATAAATAAAGCTGCTGCCTCTACCTCGATGGGAAGTTTTGATCCAGTGAATAATGAAATGTTAATCTCATTTGAGACGAAGACATCAGTGCCTTTGCCACAGAAATTGCCTTTTAAGCAGAGCAAACAAATATTTAAGTACCCTTAGATTTGTGTCTGGTTAAGGACTGAAAAAGTTTCACCTGACAGTGTTGTCCCCAAGGGAAAATGAACACCAGAGAAATTTTCATTTGTATGGATTTACAAGTAGTATAGGTAGCAGCATTCAATAATACAAGTTACATTGTGATAATGCAAAAAGGAAGTTCTTTAAATAGATAAAAGGTATTACCAAAGACAGAATCACATCCTTTTTCCAGGTGAGAGCCTTGTTTGTGTCAGTAAGTGATCCTGCTCTCCTACAGAGATTAATGAGGATGCAGATGGGATTATTTCAGAAAAGAAACTGGAATTTGGTCAAGTCAGGCAGGTGACTCCTTGGTTAGCTGGGAATGTCCCTTCTAATCCTGGATGAGCTTCCCCTCCCAACAAAAATCCATGTCCCAGCTGCTCTGGTAGCAGAGATGCTCTGAAGAGCAAAGTGCACGTAGAGATCCAGCTCTAATTTAAAGTCAAGCAACTTTGTGTGAGTCTGATGCTTGGAAAATATCCCAGGAGCAGCTCCTTGTGATGGACTGAGTGTAAATAATCAGCCCCTCCCAGGCTACTCCCAAGATAAAGCACCATGGCCGGGAAGGGTTATTGCTTCATCCCATCACTCAGCTGGTTTTATATCTCCATGGCAAAGCAGCAAATATATATGGATCTGGAGGAGCTTGATCCATGGCATGCTCAGAGCAGGGTTTTTGTATTTGTGTGTATTTATGGTCACTCGCTAAAGGAGCAGTGACCTTTTGATAGATTAATATAAAGTACTCCACATACAGTGGCACAAGGAAAACGACTTTGACAGTGAATCCACTTGTTAGTTGCTGTGCAAATATAGGAAATGAGAAGCCTTCAGCTTAAAAAAATCTGTCCTAAAAATCAGCCTGGCCACCAAAGCCCACCACTACCCTGACTAAAGTACAGTTCACATTGAATCAGCCCTATCTTGCCAGTAAATGCAGTTCCTTTGTCTTTCAACAAGTTCCTTTTAACAACATCCCTTTATAAACATCAAAGGGAAGCCAGAGGTGGTGGGAGACAGGCAGGGCTGGATTGCAGAGACCCCCGAGGGTCAGGTGAGGGGATGGCTCTGTGCAGGGCTGATGTGAGCAAAGGGAAGCAGAGGAACACCTCGGTGACCCTGCAGGGAAGCTGTGCTGGTGGAGCACCAGGGCTTTGTTGTTGCACTGCTAACCTGATGGGCTCAGCTGGAAGCCATGCCATTTCTTCCCCTCGTGCTGAGGATAAAGCCAGGGCTCTGAAAACACCAAAGGCTTTGAGAACGTTTTCGGGAGAGCTGCCTGAGACAGAAGTCTGGGATCAGGAGATGCCTTGTAAAAAATCCTGGGGAGGGTTGTTAACCCTTGGGGATGTGTCAGTCTTCCAGGGATGCTGCTCCTGCCAGGAAATCATAATTTATTGAGGTCAAGAGTGTTAATGGGCCGGACTATGTGCTACCAATTGGTGGACATAAAATATATTTAGTCCTGTGACAAACCTAAAAGGTTTTCGATAGAGGGAGGCTCACAATAAAACCTGTGATGAGTCGTTTTTCTTTCTATTATTTTTCTTTGAGAGCATTTTTTTCTTTCAAAGATAAAGGAAAAAGAAAGCTGATGATTAAAATAAAATTAAAAAAAAAGCTGGGTAGCTGTTATGTTGCAGATGTGCATTTTATAGTTTAATATTTTTTGCGTGAAAAAGCAGTTGGGATTCTAAGCAGACATGATGTAGAGCAATTTAAAATTAATAGAGCACTTCAAATTTTTAGGAGCACTTTAAGTTAGAAGTGATCTTGGTTTTGGGCAGGCTTGGTAAAGATGTAAAAATATGCAAGAGTTCCAGACATATGAGAGCATATTGGCATAAAAGCAAACACTAATTCAGCAGATTAGGACAAAACAAATTATTTAAAATTCAACAAAACAAAAATCCAAACAACAAAATTTGTCTTACTCTGTTCTTTCAGTATAATTACTCAGCTTCTGTTACTTTAAATATCCAGTGTGAGATGGGATGCAGGATCTCAGATAAGAATATTGAGAGTGAATGTTACTGAAAATGAAGAAATTCTGTTCTGAGCAGAATTCTGGGCTGAGAGTCCCTTCCAGGGAGATGCAGATTTTGGGTCAGCAGTGGAGGTGTCTGTCTGTCTTTCCTAGGTGGAAGAGCAGAAGAGACAAGCTCGTTATTGACTCTCTCAAAGGCCACAGGGGAAGACTGGGCTAATAAATTCTATTTTAAAGTAAGTGAATGCTGCTGCTGCCTCATGGCCTCCCCTCAGCCTCCATGGGAAAACTCAAAGGTGCCATCAGTTTTGCAAAAAGTGGGTTCTCTGTTTAACAGGGCCATTTTCCCCCCCTAATCCTTTCTTTACTGAGTAACAAACTTAAAAGCATGACCCCAATTTATGGTGCATTGATCAAAGCAAATTATATTATTAATATCAATACCTATAAGGATAAAGTGTTTAATGGATTTGAAGCAGATCTCTACCAACTAGAGCACACAATAAATACCTGGATACACAGATTTTAGACAGTTTAAGTTTTTTATTGCATCAGAAAGATCAAGTGACTTTGACTACTGCATCCCAAATAAGTTTATTCCTGCAGGATTGCTGTGAGTGATTTAGTGTGTAACCAGATATTTCGTCACTCCCAAGAAATTAAAGATAATATATTACGTGTCTCTCCCATGCCTGGTTCGTTATCCTTTGGTATTGATTTGCATTCTTTGCCATTTTGACATGCACTTTTTTATATTATTAAATGATGTGTTTTTGTGATAACAATGGATGTTTGTAGCCCATTGGATAGGGCTTGTTGCAACGTGATAATGAAAAATGTGGTCCCTCCCTCCAAGTCCTGTTCTCTATACATTTATTAGGGTAGCATGCATTAAATGTTGTAGAATTTTTCAGTGTCTGTCTGTACATAGAGACACTCATGGCTACATCAGAGATAAAAAATCCTCTGTATTTTAATAGTTGTGCCAGCCAGCAATGTTTTATACAAATAGCAGAAAACATGTCAAATTTAATAGAGAATACATATATTACTTTTAATCTATCCCCTATATTTTCATATATGTGCTATGATTTTATGAGCTAAACCCTAGTGGATAATTTGGAAAAAAGTCTATATGAAATGACAAAGAAATTTTCCCGAAGTGTTTCATTTTATACATGCAATATAAAGATATCATTTTGCATGTGCACACTTTGTTTTTCTAATTCATAATAAAACTTACAAAAGGATTTTCGAAGCAAATGGTTTCAAATCAGACACTTGGGTTTATAGCTGAAGCAGAGGAAGAGAGCACAGACTCTCTGCTTCTGCAGAACTGGGAAGTGCTTTTGTCACACAAAATTATGTTCTCCATCACAGACCTTGAAAAGCCTGACTTTTTCCCTTTTCCTGCACTCCAGAATGAATTGGTAAAAATTTTGTGGAAAAGCTTAAAGCAAAATCAAGGCAAACCTTAAACCAAGGTCATCCTTCAGGTGTAGCGCAGACAGCGGTCGCTGGCTGGGGTAACGGAGATCTGAAGAGCTTTAAAAAATAAATAATTATTGCAGGTGCCCCTTGCCTTCTGACATGAATCTCCTTAGAAAAGACAAGTCATTGAAGTGGTGGTTTGGAGGACTGGAGCATTCCTACATGGACAGGGGGAAAATCACCCAACAGCAAGGACGGGCCTCTCCTCTTTGCGCGATAACGCTCGCGCCGCGGCTGGGCCCGGCCTAAGGAGTCAGGATTAACTGCCAGCAGCAAGGCCTGATTTACAGAAACCACATGAGGAGTTCCTGAGCACGATAACAAAAATATTATCGACGCTGTTTACAGTGCAGTCGGTCAGTTTATTTCTCCCAGTGCTTCGTTATGTCCAAGAGATGCCAGCGATAGGCTCGCAGTCAAAATAAACAGGCAGAAAGTGTTCCACAGACACACTTTGGAGAGAACAGTTACTTTGCTATTTATTAAATAATTGACCATAAATGGAGTCAAAGTGCAAAGGGAAAAAAAAAAAAAACCCTAAAAAAAAAGCAGCGCACTAAGGGCTTTTTGAAAGATTGATAAATAATGTGGAATCTCAATTAGGCTTTAGAAGGAATGCAGATATTAAAAATTTGGTCAAGAATCTAATTAGCTGGAGGTAATTAAACAGTCTCACACGGGGTCATTAATCTTTTCCACAGACCTTTGATGTTTTGCACACTGTCTTCTAGTCATTAATAAAATTCATAACACTCCTCTTTGTGGTGTTTTATCATCGTGTTTTTCTCTGTAAGAGCATAGAGCAAGTGTCATTGTATCACAAGGGCCTTACTTTAGTTAATTTCTTTTTTTCTGCTTGTTAGACTTAACTCTTTCTTGCACCAAGCATTGCCAATTCATGCCAGAAGTTTTAAGACAGGTTTTAAATCCTTGTTTTACCATTCCCCGCAGCTTTCAAAATCTGTACATTGAGAATTAAACCATTCTGATGCCTCTGGTCAATTAACAAAGTTTTATTCATATCCAGCTCATCTGTCCAGTGCTTAATTTTGCAACCTGGTTAATTTATAATTCACAGGAATGATATAAAAAGTATTTTATTTTGCTTTCTTCCTTTACCTCCTGTTTCTCTTGATGTCCAGTCCCTGGGAGACTGAACCTGTAGCTTGTGGTTAATTTTATTGGTATAACCAGAGAGCTCTTGAGGATGGGGCTGTGATAGAAGTGAGGAATAATTATGAAAAGAAAAAAAAAAACCTAAGTAAAATGGAAATTTGTTGAACGTGACTGATTTTATGTACAGTCTCAGTACAGTACTTCAATAATGCATTATCCTGACATATTTCAAAGACAAACTGTGCTCAAGAATAGCTGAATTTAAAAGGCAAGAAAGCTACAAAGGACGCCTTTGGAAGATAGGGCTGATTTCTATTAAAAATATTAATAGCCATACATTTTTAGCCTCTGTGTGTTGTGTATTTATGGCTGTTTGTATTACAAGATTGTGTTATGTGGAGTTGTGTGAGTAGTTAAAATAGAGGGAGATACAAAGGGTTTGTTAATGAAATGTTTGTGTCTGGATGGAGATATTTAATATTTTAGGAAAATTTATTTCTGAAATAGGCAAATTGTTTTGTGTAATTATTTGTGGGGTTTCTGTTTTGGTCAGAGCTGTTTCAGACAGTTTTTTGTGGCAAGAAGGTGTTGAGTCATTAGAGGGTGTGGATACTGAGGTAATACTTCAGGTAAGAGAGCAGAAATTGCAATATCTGCTTTAAAATCTGCACCTTCTCTTTCTCAATAAAAAGGGGAGAGGTACAAAACGCTCCTTAAATGCTGTTAAAAATGGCAACAATTGCAAACATCGGTGAGGACAATTTTGGTGTTTTTATGACTGATTTGAACAGCAGCTTTGTGCCTAAAACCCGGGTGATCTTACAGGCAGTTTTAAAAAGAATCCCCACTTGATAGCACTTGAGGAGTAAGAGGAATTAATGAGAGACAGGAATGAAAATCTCTGGCAGTTTACAGGCATCCAGAGCAATCATATCCTGAACTTGTGAGCGTTGTTTTGTTCATCTCCTCTGTCCTCCCCTTGCATATTTGTTTGATAAGTCTCTGTCACTACTTGTGGCTGCTGCTTTCTGCAGCATCTTCTATTAAGTTCAGATCCAAAATGCAGCAGAGACACAGACCAGAGGAAAAAAAATAAAAATAGAATGCACAGCTCCAAGGCTTTGGGTAAAAAAAAAAAATACAGTTTCTTTCTCAATTGAATTTTAAATATAAAATGCTATGTGTCATTTTCTCAGAGGAAGGAAGTGATTGCAGTTATTTTATTTCCACATTACTGAGCAAAAATGTTTCCCTCTAAAAATATCAACCCAACAGCAGAATATTTTGCAGAGTGATCCACTTAAAAGTGAGTGGGAGACGGCCAGCAAGGATTGTTCTCTTTTGTGTTTACTTGTAATTTATAAACAAGTTCTGGCAGCCTTTTTTTTCCCTGAAAACATGAGGAAGGCATTTTTTATGCTTTTTAGTCACATTGAAAAATTGTTTCTTTTTTTCTGTTTAACCCTATTTTTATACTGGAAAACTGACAGACACCTTTAAAAGATGAAATGATGAAAACTGAGCAGCTGCTCAGAGAAAGTCCTGCTAAAACTGCATTTCTTTCCTTTCTTTTTTTTTTTTTTTTTCCCCTTAATGCTCATGCATTTTCAGTGACTAATTAACTTTTCAAAAGGAGTTCATCTTTACTGATTTGACCTCGCTTTCTTTTACAGTGTGAGCCACCTGGTAACCTCAGGAGTTCCACATGGAAAACAAAGGATGGATGATCGTGTCCCTGTTACCTCCAAAGTAAACAAAAAAAAAAAATAAAATCCCACAACAAGGAAACAAAACCGAGCAGAGTTCTAAGGTCCTTATAATCTCCTTTTAACCATGAGAAATGCACTAAAACAATTTGAAGACTCTCTAAAAAAACGTTATTCCGATGATAATTTTAAAGCAAATTGCAGCTGTCACCTTGTGACCTTTTTCCAAGTGATGCTAATGAGATCCATAGGTGATTTCAGCTGCTTAATAATAATGAGATTGATACAGGGAACGCTCAGATTGGCAACAATTTGATAATTGTGTGAGCAGGAAGAACTAGCCCTCCCTGGTGGTTTGAAAACATAGCTGAGATTTGAGGAGCTGCACAGAGCTCTTATTTAATCTGAGCAATTCTATAATGATGTGAAAAGGTAAGTGTTTTTGATTTAGTGATGTCTATATTTCAAGAGACAAGATGTTGGTGATAAAGGAAGAGAGGGGAGAAAAAAAAAAGGCAAAAGATGAATGGCTGGTTTCTGGAGACGTCTTTTGGCTTAATATCTAACACCATGTCTGTCTGTGTGCATTTCTCTCTGTTTTCCCGCTAGGAAAATAGAATACTAATTAGATTTTGATTACAGGCAGTTTTTAAAGTGTGGAAGGCACACTCACATTTGTGCTGTTAAATTCTCCTTTAATAGCTGGACACAAGGCTTTGAATTTGACGTGCTATCAGGGCTGATCAGCTGGAAAGAAACCATGTACACTTCACTTAAAACATGCACTTTTTATTTTTTTCCCTGTGATCAAAATTGCCTGAGAACTTCCTGGTGATGAATAACAAACCCTTATGAAACACTCATTTGGAAAATTGATAATTCTTGGGGTTTTTTGGCTTAAAGGTTAAGAGGTGAGGATGAAATCCTTTGCTATCGATACCATAGAGTTTGAGATTTCTGTTCGAAGTTATGTGGTTTAAATGGATAAAGAACTGTGAAGATCAGTGTTAAAACACAAAAATGCAGCCTAGAAATGCTCAGGGGTGAATAAAAGTTCCAGTGACTCTGAATTCAGCACCTGAGTGCAGATTTTGCAGGTTGGCATTCTTCTATCCCCTGGGTCCCACTTTTGTCCTGCTGAGGAACCAGGAGAGACCTGGACAAGTCCTCATCACTCCCTTGACCAGCAGAAGTAATTGAATTTTGTTGATGTAGAATAAGAAATACAGAAATATACAGGAATATTTATAAATGTATAAAATTCCTCAGCACAGATGCAATTTTTTAATATTCTAAGTCCATTTTAGATACCACACTTCCACTTCAAACCGGTTTTAGGGTGGGAAAAAAAAGTAATCTTAAAAGAAGTGCTGCTGAATTTGCATTTATCAGGGTAAAATTTATCAGTTTAGAAAGCAGTCTAAACTGCTGAAAGTATTTATTTTATATACATGGACTGCATTAGACATCTTTTAACTTTAGGGAGAAATGTTAAAGAAAAAAGATGATGGAGGAGTTTTTCATGTAGATGAGATAACTTCATAGAAATGTGATTATTTTATAGGAATAAGCAGTTAGAAAATGTGCAGTGTGGCTGGGAAAAATAAATAGCTGATGGATAACTTAACAGGAGCTTTGTGTAACACTGAATTTTAAAGGAATACATTGTCTAACAACAACTGATCTGAACCAAATCCCATCTTTAGAAAGAAAGCAGTTCCTCAGTAAGGGGAGCTAAAAAAACCTCCAGCTAAAGTTTCCCTGGGAAGCCCATAAATACCAATTAGGGTGTCCATTAGGTCACATCAAATATTTCCTTTGAGCCTTTCCTGGGCTGATTTTTGAGCAGTTTTTGTGCATCCCTGTGTGGAAGCTGCGCTCTGAGGAATGGGCAGACAAATTTTGGGGGCTCAGAGGCACCTCCAGCTTCCTAGTTTGATATAAGGTCACCCCATAACCAGCTGGACAGGGAGGGAATGAGGGGCTCTGGAGCCATCATATCATCCTTGGTTTCCTCTCCTGCCAGAAAATGGCTAATAATGGGCTGTTTGCATAGGGCAGGAGGAGAAGGCAGGCTGGAGAAGGGCTTTAAAGCTGAATTTCCTGCTAAATGTAGTTATAAAAACTGGACTAAAGAGGGCAGGAGATACTCTATTTAAAAAAAGAAATGCAGGCGAGCAGACAGTAAAACTCCACAGAGAAACAATAATATATATTTCAGTATATAATAAAGTGATTTATTTTCAATAAAATCTGTAAAACTGCTTTAGTTACTTTGACACCTTGATTAACTGGAGTTTCAAAGATATTTGTGTGTGTGTGAACCTTCTTCATACCAACAGTCCCGAATACTTTATTGCATCTGCTATTGAATATGTATGTTCTAAAAGCATTTGCTACACTGTAGTTTTACTGGATGTCAGGGACAAAATAGATTAATATTAGACCTCAGCCAGAAAGCATTTCTGTGGCAGCACATGAAATGTAGCACTCTCCACTGCCGACGCTCTCCCTGACTTATTCCTGGGGATGCTTTATCCAGAGCTACGGGCTCAGGGAGAGATTTATTCCCTCTAAAATCGCTGATTACCATTATAAAACCCTAAAAAGTTTGCAGCCGTTGAGGAAATTTCAGAGCTGGCCGTGGCAGGAGTAAAAGGATTAGAGAAGGCAGGGTGCATTGTGTGTGCACAGTTAGAGGGATCTTCCTATGGGCTGGACATCAGGGAGTGGAAAAACTTTATTTCTTGTCCCTGTGGTACCCTAGAGCAGAGGCTGG
>WBNQ01086890.1:0-12986 GCA_013401375.1 Spizella passerina
CAAAAAATACATGCTGTAGAGAAGACTACTGAATAATGTTATAAAAAAAATTAACAAAGCAGCATTCATCAGGTATATTTTGCACTAAAACCTACAAGCTTATGGAAACTTAAAGCACCCTTTTCCTCTCCAGTGAAATGTGTCATTGGTCATGAAAGAAGGGAAAAAAGAGTAAAAATCTGTATCTTAGCCAAAATATAAAAATCTAAGAGTATGTCATATAATTTCCTCTTTACAAGGGACTTTATATAGTGATTATCCTATCAAATACTCTGGAATATATACAAAATCAGTCATTTTTATGTAAAAATGTTACATTGATCAGCATTTAGTCTAGTGTTGCATCACAAGGAACTCAGCTAGGGGTATTTTACCATTATAAGCATAAGCCTGTAAGTTTACAATGAAAATAGCCAGTTACTTACCTATGTTACTTATACTTACTGAATTTGGGGCAAATATAATACTGAAAAGCCCTAATTTCTTACTACTCAGAAAGATTTCAAAAGCTTTTATTGTGTATCTGTCTAATCACCTATCTGTATATTCTGTATGTATGTCTTCTATATTTATCTATCCGTCTTTTGTGTATTTCTCACAATGTTATCTGAGCGCTCAAAAGCATTTAAAACTGTTTCAAATCCATGTGTTTGTGTCTAGTCTCATGGTAACCGTCTTTATTCATCAATCTTGCTCAGTTATCAAGATTTTTTTATGATAAGTCTACAGATTCTCTTTGGGGTATAGGCAGTGATTCACTAGAGACTGTTGGTTCGTATCCTTCACTTAATCAGGGAGGTGCTATTAAGCCAGTCAAGGAGTGATGGCAAGCCTGTTTTGAACATGCCAAAGAGGCATTTTCATAGAGGGGATTTGATGGAGAAAGACTGAATTAAAAACAAAAGAAAACAGAAACAAAAACAACAACCAAAAAAAAAACCAACTAAAAACAAACAAAAAAAACCCAAAAAAAAACCACACCAAAACCCACACTCACAAACCTGGGGACCTCTGACAAAGAGGTGGGTTTCAGACATTCTTTGAAACATGGAGAAAATGAAGTTGAAGAGCCTGAGCATCTGGACAGGGAAAACTCTGAAGTGAACCAGCTAAGTAGCAAAAAACTTGCTTAAATTAATACAAACAGTGCANACCTACAAACACCAAAACTCGCAAGGGAGTGTGTTATGTTTTTTTACTTTACAGTTATATAAGTATTTTTATATGCACTTTTGGAAAACAAATGTATTTGTCTAGGAAGGAGGCAACTGGCTGTTCTTTATGACTTGGTATGCCTTTGAAATGAAAACATTTTTACCTTCCCAAGTGAAAGAGTGGTGAAGTATTAACCTTGTACCAAAAGAAAGACTGTCACTGGCCCAACCACTCCTCCTGACCTTAATTTTCCCCTTCACGCAGATCACCCAGAGCTATCATGGCCCAATTATTCTTCCCTTCTAAGATCTGAGAGAATTACAGCACTTGATGACAAGATTACACTCTGTATTTTTTCTCTAATTAGCATGTATCAAAGTATCCAGAGTCCTTTTGATTTCATGCTTTGCGTGATGATAAGTCTGTATTTATTTCTTCTGTACCTTACTGAGGATCTGCACTTCTTAGCCAGGATGTCAGGTTGCTGACTGTAGCCACAGGGTTAATAGTTTCTCCTACAATGCTCATTGACCCCTGACCCTTCTGTCCTTGTTTACAATGAAGGTGATTAGATTGAACACATTTACACAACTCCATTTACCTTCAGTACTTGAACAAAATGGCTTTATATTTTTTGTTCAAAGATTGTAGACCATCACTTTCTTCAGGTATGACTGGATAGCAATCTTTTATTTTTGTTCTGTTATCTATGGAAGAAAGGATGGAATAGCAGAAATCCTCAATTCGAAATTCCGTTAAAAGAGCAGAGGTATCTTCTGATAATTTACCTTGTTAAACCAGATGGAAATAAAAAAAAGTAAAATCAATCATTCTCCCTTACCTTCTTGATTTTACATACAATTGGACATATTAAACAACACTTCCTACAGGAATGAAAAGGACAACATGGTCCTATGACCAAAAACAGAACATTCAGTATTTATAAAGGATAGGGTCAAAAGCAAAGTATAACTTGGAGTATATCTTCTTCTGTCTGTGCATCTGCCAAAATAATTGCAACTGAGTCAATCCAAAATTAATTACTTGCTTTCTTCTGGAACACTGGTCTTTTGTAGATAAAGGAATGAAAAAAAAGGAAAGTGGATGGCCAGTGGAAGCAAGGTTGGGCAATTTGAGAGGACTGTGGAGATGCTGCTCACCATTATAGGGATAAATTTTGTGTGGCCAAAGCTCAGTTAGATTTTAAGCTGGCCAGGTACTGAGCAAGACAACGGAAAGGGCTTTTAAAAATGTCATAGTAGCAAAAGGCAGACCAGAAATAACATTGGCAATTAGCCCCATTCTGTTACTTGATGAGGATGGCCACCTCATAAACAGGGACACAGACAAAGTAGAGATGTTGCATGCTTCCTTCACCTCAGTCTTCAATACTAATGATAGCCTGTAGGACCCCATAAGCCCTAAGCTGGAAGACAATGACAGCAAAAATGATAAATTCCCAGTCAACCCTGAACTTGTGCGTGATTTTCTGCTCCAGTCTAAGTTTATGACACCTGATGTGAATCATTCCAGAGTACTCAAAAACCTGGTTGAAGTCATTGGAAGAGTTCTCTCAATGATTTTTCAGTGGTCTGGAGAATTTGAAGAGGTTACAGTGACTGGAAACTGGCATATGTCCCAGTTTTAAAAAGGGGCAAGAAGTTTGATCCTGATTACTCTAGGTTTATCAGTTTCACTTCAGTGATTGATAAAATCATTGAGAAGATTATTCTGGGTGATATTGAAAAACAGTGTAGTCATTGGTCACAGCCAGAATGGGTTCATGGGTGACCAGTCCTGCTCAATAAACTTCATTTCTTCTTATAAAGATGTCACCCATCTAGTTGATCTAGGGAAGCCAGTTAATGTCATCTTTTTGGCTTCCCTTCTGGATAAAATTTCAGCATACAAAGGGAAAACACATCATGAGATGGGTTCTATAGGTCTTCACTTTAGGGCCAGTGCTCTTCAATGCTACCTAAATGAGTTGAATGCAGGAAGATATACTAAGTTTGCCAATGACAATAAGTTGGAAGGAGCTTTAGACTCTCTGGAAGGCAGAGAGGCTCTACAGAGAAACCTGAAAAAACTAGAGGGCTGGGAAATTGAAAAGTGCTGGATTCTGCACCTGGGACAGAGTAAACAGAGTTGGGTGTGAGGACCTGATGCACAGCACTGCAGAAAGAGACCTGTGGTTCCTGGTCATCAACAAGTTGAACGGGAGTCAGTAGCGTCCTGGCAGCCAGGAGGGACAAGAGTGCCCTGAGGTGCATCAGGAGCAGCATGGCTGGCCAGCTGAGGGAGGAATTGTCCCACCTTACTCTGTCTGCTGCAGCCTCATTTGAAGTGCTGTTACAGTTTTGGATGCTGCAATATGAGAAAGATCAAAAGCTACGCGAGAACGTACAAAGGAGGACTACAGAGATGGTCCTAGAAAGGGCTAGAGGGGAAACCATAGGAGGAGTGGCTGAGAGGAGCCACTCAGTCTGGAGGAGAGGAGACTGAGGGGAATTGCAGTCTACAACTTCCTCATGAGGGGAACAGGAGGAGCAGGAACCAATCTCTTCATTCTGGTCAGCAGTGACAGAACCTAAAATAATGTCCTGAAGTTGTGTCTAGGGATGTTTAAGTCGGACATTTGGAAGAGGTTTCTTCACCCAGAGGGTGAAGTTTTTTGGCACTGGAACAGTTGGAAGTGGCACTTCCCCAGGGAAGTGGTCACAATGCCAAGCCTGAAGATGTTCAAGAATCCTTCAAAAAGTGCTCCCAGGTATAGGGTGTGACTCTTGGGGTTGTCCTGTGTAGGTCCAGGAGTTGAACTTCAGTGATTCTTGTGGTTCCCTTCCAGCTCTAAATATTCTATGCCTCTTTGATTTAAAAGAGAATGTTTTCTCTTTTTTTGCATCCTTTAACTCCTGTCTTTAACTTTGATTTTAATTAATAAAATATGTTTCAGGAAAGACTAGAAGTTCAACATTAAATATAAAAGGACAGCACATTTGAAGATACATTTCAAAATATGCCGTGCCGTGTATGACACATTGAAAAATTTCCAATTTTAATGAAAAGAGAGAAAAATTATGACAGTTTTCACAGTAGAATTTACTACTGTCTGCTACACCACAATAAAGAAAGTAGATAAGGCCATTTAAAAGTAGCTATTAGAATCATCCAGCACCCATAAATTTTGAGCTCTTCGTTGAGATTAAGCCTAAGCAGGCATACAGGAAGTGGAAATTAAATGAGGTTACTAATCACACACAAAAAACCCCTACCATTAACTTGTGAGCACAGAATAAAAAACAGCTTACTGGTTTTGTTTATTTATGAGACTCTATGAAGGATGAGTAATTTGCAAAATACTAGAGAATTTGAAAATTAGTTAGAGTTTCAAAGAGAGGAAGAAAGATTCTGTGGAATTATAGTCCAGAGAAAAAAATTGCTATGCCTAAAAATATAGGAGTAAGATCTCTTTCTGTAAATAGCTTTTAAACAAGAGAGATATTAGCTGAAGTCATTATAGGTATCTAAAAAAATTCAGGTCACAATAATCTACTTTTGTTTTACAATACCATAACAGGATGGGGTTTTTTTTAAACATGTAAGATGCTATATATCTTGACTTTAATTAGGTTTTTGACACTGCCTCAGATACATTCTCATAAACAGTCATTGGATGTTTCAAGAACAAACACGACGAACATCAATCAGCAGCGACACAAGTATAGATCATTCTAGTTTGGACATGGGCTCTTCCTCAGAAGCCACTTTCAAGTTTGTGATCTTAAGTAAAATTGGCTTTCTATATTATTTGCTATTTACTGTAACTCCACTAGATTCTTACATTATTTATTCATTAATCATGTGCATTTGAACATCATTACTTCAGCTCCAAAATCCTGATTTTTAAAGTTCTTGTAAAGAAAAAAGTAAATATTTTAAATGGTCTTTTAGTTTCTGAGTAAGACAGACACACTCTCCATAGCAATCAGGAGAGTTGGGGTTTCTCTTGTTTTGTTTTCGTGTTCTTTTCTTTGTTTTTTTCCTTTAAATTGGCATTAAAAATATTATCTCTTGATATGGGGCTTTAAAAAACACCTACATCAAAAGTGGTACATGAAACTAGAAGAAATATTCTTGCACATTAATGAAACATCAAGAAAATATGCTGCATTGATAACATCCAAGTTTCTTACTTGTAAAAAAGGGGACAGGACTTCAAAAATTCAGCCATATGTTTAAAACAGAAATCTAAAGTTGTGAGGGAAAGGAAAATGAGAAATCAGACAGCTGGCTTGTCAATTAACATTCATGTTAAAGACAGAATTCTATGATTTTCCATACAAAATGTTAGTTACTTGAAACAACTTGTGGAAAGGTTGTTACGGTTTTGGGGGGAGTGATAAATTTATCGGTTTTCCAAACATGGGAGAAGAAGACTAAGAAACTTAAAATTACTCATTTTGACCTCTACTTACAGGAAGAATTTTTGATCATGGAGATAAAATACCTCCTTTTCTGAATGTATGTTTCTTCTGATGAGAGAATTGTAGTTAAAAGACATAAATGATGCTTGCCAAAAATCTGCTTTTGAACCTGATTTTTTTTTTGGTCTCAAGAACTCTTTTTATATTGAAAAAGAAAGTCTTATTTACTTCTATAGCGTGCAACACCTGTAGTTGCCACAAAGAATCTAAAGGGACTTCTGCATGTCCTGCTTGTGTGTCTTGCCTTCTTCAAGGAACATTTGAAGTACAGGCCTTTAGAGCCTTTCGAAAATGTATTTATTGCCAGATTGAATTGCATTGTTTAATTACTACAGTAAAACAGAATATCAGAATATCTGCTTTCTTATTACTAGGACATAATTATAACTGAATATCTGCAAGGACTATGACTTTCAAGGAGGCAAAAGTGTAGAAGACTACTCTATTCTACATTTATTGGGATTGACAACCTGAATGATATTACAAGTTGTATATTCTGTATTGCACAGACTAACAGGACAAAAAACTATGCACAATGGTCTTAAACGAAAGTGAAAAGGGCATTCCTGATGTACATTTTGGACTAACAAAAGACAATTCTGCTATGCTAGTACTGCCAAACTCATATTTTAATTGAGATTGATGTTAAACAAAGCACTATTCAATGGAAAAAACCTCCTGGCCTTGATCTGAACCCTTTATTGCCAGGTATGAAAACTTGGAGGAATCCTGATCTCCCTACCCAAAAGTGCAGCCTTCACACTGGCAGGGTAGCTCAGACCAGAAGCACACATCCTGCCGAGTAGTTTTGGGAGAGGGCTGAAGGGCACCAGCAGCCAGCGCCTTCTGGATGGGAGGCACTGCCTGCCAGCAGAGACGTGTGCTTGTGGTGATTGCCTTGAATCACAGCTGAGGGCTGACAGGCACTGGTGTGCCAGCAGGCAGTGCCATGAGCTGCCTTTGTGAGTAAGAGCCAACATGTGCCTGCTGTCCTCTAATCTCAGTATAGGAATAGTACTGGTTCACGATGTTTGCTGAGTCAGGAGTCAAGATTTTGGCCAATAAGCAGTGCAACTTTTCTTCTCACATTGGCCCAAGCTATAAATCCTCATGTCATCTTTCAGGAAGAGAAAAAAAAAAAAAAAGAAGAAAATAAGTGTTTCATTTGTGTATTGAAAGTTTTTTATTATCTGTATTTTATTTTTCTAAGAATAATTTTGAAGAATATGAATGCTAAAGCTGGCTGAACCTTTACATTTACTAGTCCAATGCAGATTGTTGCTTTTGCATTCAGTTTTCTCACTACACAATTTTGTCAGCGCACAGATATTTAAAAGTGTCACTTCTTTTCTCTTGCAACGTTGGGCTGTTTCAAACTGAATCTTCCGTATAAATAGGAGCTTGTAACACAACTTTAACTAATGAGAACCAAACTTGCATGTCGCTTCTAGAATGTGAAGAAACACAAAGAAGCTAAAACTTCTTTCACTGGAAGCTAAAAATGACTACTCTTCCATGTCTGTTTCTAAGTAGCTAGTCACTGACAGAGCAGAAAAGGCTGGAGTATTGAATGCAGGGCAAGAGAGCTTATGACTTCTGAAGAGCTGTCACTTTTTTTGTCCTTTTTAGCACAGAGAAAATTATTTCAGCTGTATCTCAAAAAATGTTTAGGAGAAAAAAACAAAAACAACCACAGAATAAAAAAATGCCTAAAGTAAACCAAATATCTAGGGACTACCTAGATTTAAAGTTGTTTAGCATCTGCAGTGCAATCTGGTACACAAAGTAAATTTTAACAAATAAAAAGAAATTTCAAAATCTAAGACATTCACAAAATTAATTCCTGACCAAATAAAGATAAAAAAGTCTGATAATTTAGCAGATCTGGATGTATTTTTTGTTTGTTTGGTTTTTTTTTAACAGAAAAGAATATAAATATTACAGAGCATAAATCAGAATGTTAATTCAGTTGTTTTCCACTGGATTCTCCTTCTCCCCTCCCCAATATTTTGCTAGTGCTGTTTTTTAAGTGCAGTAACAGTAGAAGTCTTACAAACACTTGGAAATATGATCACTCATCCTAATATTTGAAATGAAAATAACTGACACAGTCATTTTTGTAAAGTTTCCTATGAAGTAAATGACAGGAAAAGAAAAGTTCTTTGTGAAGGCAAAGGATGAAAAATAAATAGATAATAATTTTGCAGTCCATTTGTTGGGTAAAAAGTAGAACGCTGTTGTAGTAAACCAGTTTGTTCATTAAATCTCAGATTAAAGGTTTGGAAGGCATTGTTTGATATCTCATGGTAGTTTAAAAAATGTGATTGAACTCAGCAAACGCCATCAGCATGGAGAATGCCTTTTGTGACAGAGCAGTGGATCAATGAAAGCATAAAATAAAATCAACAATTTTAATCCGCGTGTTTTGCAAATGTGATACTAGAAACATTGTGAAGAATGACACAGATACTGGAAACCTTGTAGATAAATATGAAGAAGCTTCCCGAAATTATATTCATAGTGAGCTTTGTCACTAAAGCAAAAATGTCAAACTTTACTTTGGGCAACTTCACCTATTTGTTGGATGTTAAAAATCAATCCAACAGCAGTCAACACAAATATACATTTTAAAGGATAAACTTTTCTGCACAAACAGATTATACATTTCCTATCTGTCCTTGTATTGTCATTATTTGTCACTGCTGTAAAGCCCCAGAAATACTGGTGTAGTATTAGTACTTGCTGCTTATGCTAAATTGAGACATCCAAACCTGGAACCAGTGTGGATCACAAATGATGTGTGACTCAGTTACCACTTACAAGCTATTTAATTTTTTTTAATGTAATCCAAAGGGAAAGTTTCTAGAAGTTCTCTGTGGGCTAGAGAATTGTTAATCAGTCACTAGAAAACACTGAGCAATTTCTCAAATAGATACATTTTCTGGAATGCATAATTAAAATGTGCTATGATTACATTTGGCCTAATCAATACATAAAAGAACTGTTCAAGTACAAGCATCCGTGGTAGCGAAAGTCAGTTCCCAGTCTATCATCCCCCTTCTCTGCATATGCTTATCCATATAGGTGTGCATGCCTTTCTTTTAATTCTGTGGGATACATTCTAGGATTTTTTCTCAGCTTCACGCATCAAGAAAGAACTTATCCTGCATCCCTTTTGTCCTTTTGAAAAGGTGCTGAAAACTGGCAGCACATGACTGCCCAAACCTGCTGTCTTTTAATTATATCACTGCTCAAATGAGCTTAACTCCAGCTCTTAGCAAACTAAACAAGTGCTTCTAAATCCAGATTAAGGTTTGGCTTTGTACAGAGAGGAAAAACAAAGAATAAAAGTTCGTAAAAAAATGCAGAGACACACAAAATCAACAAAGAAAACTGTTCACACTGCATCCATTGATATATGCAGAGTACACATTGTGTACACACAGATACTCTTTGAAGTTGACTTGGCATGTTTCCTTAAATTTTGTTTTGTTTCCACTGTCTTGGTGAGGGAAAACTCAAACAGTGTTTTGTTCTTTTTTTGTTTGTACCTCTGCTAAAGTAAATTTGGAGAGCATAAACCTCACTGGAGTCCCACAGGTGCTAATCAGGTCTTCTAGAACTCTATTCTAATTAATTTCTATTCAGCTCTAATATTCTACACTGCTTAAATGAAAAGTTAGCCAACAAAGTCATCAATAGCATGCATCTTAAATAATGAGGGAAAATAATATCTGGTAAACAATTCTTTAGTATACTTATTAGAAGATTAAAAGTTTTGGGGATGAGTTCTGTAAAATATTTAAAAGGAATTGTTTAGATGAAAGATGGAGAATAAAAAGATTGCATTTCCCCATGTAAATAGGATGTAAACCTTTCTCTTTTTTTCAGCATCTCCAGGACCTCTCAACATTTTGTGCACTTGGTAGAATGAGAAGTGCCCGAAATTACTGGGCAGTTAAGCAGGTTTTCACGCATTATTTGTATTCAAAGCTCAACTTTCTTTTTGCAAGACAAGAAGCAGCAGCATCAGAAGAAGGTCAGTTGTTGCAAACATTTCTTTTACAGTATCACCTAACAACTCTGGACCGTCACTTAAGTGCATTTGAGACTGATCTCTTTAAAATACTGACATTTGTTAAAGTAAACCGAGGTTGATACATTTTGTCTGGCAGTGATAACACATCTTTGATTTAAAATTCAATGATTACCAAAAGAAATTACAAAAGCATTTATTACCTATCAAAAATATATCTTGAATACTAGTAAATAATTTGGCATGACAGTACTCTCTAAAGTTAAACATTTTTGCAATTAAATGCTTCTTTACATTTGTAATAAAATATTAACTTTACCAACTATTTTCCCAATATTTTATTATTTCTTCCTAGGAACAGTCTTTATTACTTTCTTCATACAGTGAAAATAAGCATGATATAAAAATAGCAATCACTTCAGAGTTTCAACCTTTCAAAAATCTAAGCACTCAGGTATATCACATTTCCAACTTTTGGGTATCCTTTTAGACAAAGTATCAAAAAGAGCCTGAAGAGACCTGCCAAAAAGTTTTAACTTGTGGGGCACCTATGCAGACATATTGCCATTTTCTGTTTCTTCCTCTGTAAATATTCTACTCTGTCCTTTTCAAGTTTTTTTTTTAATGTCTCAGAAAATTACTTATACATCTGACAGATCCTCTTGTTACCTCTTCTCATTGCAGTGAAAAAAAAGCAAGCATAAAATTTTCTAATTATTGGAAAAATGAGAAAACCTTAATTTATGATTGGAATACACAGTGAATAAAAGAAAATACTTATCATTTATATAATTCATGTACTTTGCTAAGAGTGAGAACAAGGAATGTCCAAGCAAAGGTTCTATCTCTTTTATGTGCTTGACTGCACAGAATGTAATTTTCCTTTATCACCTCAATGAAGTTAAAGCTGACATAGTGGTCAACTCTAACATGATGCTTTAGGGACAGCAGGAAGGAAAATTCTAAAAGCAGTGCAAGAGAAGTAAATGTGAGTTTACACAACTCAAACTTGTGAAGTGAATTGAATAAACTTGTGAACTGACTTGTGGTTGATGTTACACACCACCAGAGTGAGCAAAAGAAAGTGTAAGAAGAGAATGCCAAGATTTTTTCATAACATCTCATTTTCTTGAGCAAATCAAGTGCATAATCAGAAACTGTATTGACTGGGAAGAAAATATTTTTATCAGAGAGTGCATAAATTTTTTCATTAACCTGCAGAATTTTAATTTTCAGAAAATTTAGGTGTGACTTTATATTGACTTTCTAATTTAATCCAAGTTCATAGAAATACAAATCATAAACAGGCCAGAAAGGTAATTCACTGCTCAAAGAGCTATGTAAGAAAAATAGAGATGAATTTCTCCTTTGCTTTGCATGTCAACGATCATTATTGTCAAATTTACACTGCCTTCAATTTAATTGAGAGGAATATAATTTCAAAATCACAGAATTTTGCACCTCCTTGTACAGGGCAATGATTACAGTGTGTGAAACTTTTCTTTTATAAGATTTCTAAGATCCATCTCTTTGTTGTAGGTTCTTTCAATATATAAATATGCTGCCTTCTGTAAAAAATTACACTTAGCAACAAAACAGTCTGAGGAACAAATTTTGTTTGCAGTGTTATTCTGACAGCTTGGTCACAACAGAAACTAGAGGGGGTTTAAAGTCCCCAGGGAATGTCTTGTCTCACCTATGGAAAGTTGAAATACCAATGCATGTACTCTGTGTAGTACAATCTTGACAGGAAACTCACTGAGAAAACAAGAGTATTTTCTTCTACTGAGATTCTTAACAAAACAAAGAGTGAAGATACATATTCCTATTTAAACAATAACTCTTAAAAACTATCTTGCAGTTCTCCTTAAAAAAAAAAAAACAACAAACCAATCAACCAAAATAATAAACCCCCAAATCTTGTACAGTAGCAATTCTGAAAGATGTGGCTTGGGATTTCAATTGCTTGCTTCCTATTTACTCTTTCAAACCTATTTCAGCTAGACAATCAGGTGCATAACCTATTTTTTTTTTCATCAACCCATCTCTGGATCTGTATATGATTAAGAAAACAAATTAGGAACTGGATGCCTGCAAGTCTAAAATGTACCTCTGCTCTCCTTAAAGAAACCAGCTGAATGAGTGATAGAAAGGCATTGAATCCATAATTCTGAATCAATCTGCAGAATTTGCATAGGACTAAGAAATCAGTACTACCAGTGCAGTAATGGTTTTAGTCTGCATTTGTGATCAATTTCCACAGAGCAAAATACTTGACTATAAATGTATAAGAAAGATGGCTTGCAAAAGACTTTTCTTTAATTGCTATCATCAATGACACATTTGCAAATATAATTATTTAAGGTCTTATCTAAGGAAAAAGTTGAACTTGACCTCAGAAAGCAGAAATTATCAAAGCATAGTTGATACTAGATTTTTATATATTCACATAAACCATACTTTTAAAAAGTGTAAATTTATTTTAAAATCTTGCTTGTGTGTGATTTTAATGAATGGATTTCAAATTATCATAAAATATTAAAATTTTCTGAATCCATCACCAAATTTACTTTCTTAACTGTAAAGCTTTCTCATTGATGATGATTACCTATTCCATACCTACAATGCAGATACTCTGTTCCCTTGGTTTGAACAGACTATTCTGCATATTTCCCTCTATTTTAATTTCTGGTCTGAATTTGTAACTATGTTAAGACATGGAATATGATATTAGCACTATTACTCCTCATAAATCCAAGTCAAAAACCTAGTGAGAAAAATGAGCAGCATCAAGAAGCCTCTGAAATACCCATAGGGAAGAGGCATGCTGTCTTGTATGTAATGCTTTATTTATTTTTTAAAGTGGTATAAATCAAAGTAAAACAAAGAATAACTCATGAAAATGTAGCCTCAGATACGATATAAAATATGTTATTAGGTGCTATGTGTTCCAAGGCTTGTACAATAATTTCTTCTAAATAAATTTACTTGGTGGAAAATTATAAAATAAAGTAAATCTTAAGATCCTAAAAATTGTTTCATTGAGGTTTTTAAATTAGTGTAAGAAACACAGAATGATTTGTCAATACACCTCTAGTAAAGGGCGAAATGCTTTATATTGGAAGAATCCAACAGTAGAGAGACAGGGCATTAGACATTAGGTGGAAAAGGGCACTAATGGATGAAGAACAAATGCCATCTGAGTTAGACCCCCATCAATTAGTTCAACTAGGATGGATCAGGCATCATCCAGAAAAATCCCAATGTGAGAAGTAGGACAAACACTTGTTTCTAAAAATGATTGTTTC
>WBNQ01086902.1:0-21778 GCA_013401375.1 Spizella passerina
GGATATGACTTGGCTACGTTGCCTGAAATAAACCACTCGAGTACCTTCTGGCAAAAGATAGGAATATCCTGATCCTAACTGTATTATAAAATTCCAACGCAGACCAACAGAAACTTAATCAGAGCAGAGTGCTGTCTACAGTTAAGGTCACTATTATCTTATCAACTGTGAAAATATCCTGCACTGTAGATACTTGTGTAAAAATATTCCACGGTATTTTCAAATGTCTGCTGCAACACGTAAACTGACAAAATGAGACCAAACAGCCTATAAATGTAAAAAGAGATAGAATAGGAAGTGCACCGAACTAGGTTTATGTTTTTCTGCTCACAAAATTGCAAGAGGTTTATGTGGGCATTGGTACATCTAAGTGTCTAAACTACGTGGAAATACACAATAGACACAGTTAATCTCTACTCAAAAACTGGGCTTTTAATAACCTCCACCACATAGCATGTAAGAAATCGATGCTCTTTTTAATTTTGCAGTGCACCTATATTAAAAAATAAACCCCTGTATTTTCATTAGAACACAGTTCACTAAGATCTAAGCTTTTAAGTTCTTTCAAATGGCAAAAAATAAGAATACCTATACTTTTCATATATGACAAAAAACTTGCTGAAAATTAATAACTTCTGATCTTGTAAAAACTCAAAAATTGTTAGGGGGTGCTATAGCATGAAATATATCATCCTAGTTGTAATAATATTTATTTTATGAAAGACAGTTCAAAGTATATTTTAGAAACCTTTCTGAATTTTATTGCTGTCTGAAACAACAGACCACATTTCTGAACTAGAATATAACTGAATAAAAAACACCTTTCTCTCCATGAAAGAGAAAGCTTTAATTTTTTTAATGAATGTTCACTCTCTGCTGCAACTTCTAGAAATCCTGAGAATCAAGTGTCTAAAAAAGCTTGAATTATTTTTCTTCTGTCTTGATATTTCTGGGGATCTTTCCTTGTAAATGGATATCTCTCTATTTCCTTGTCTAAGACACTACATTTAATTTATAAATATTTTTTAAAATCCATACAGGAAATTTGTAGTACTTTCTTTCTAGTGTTAACTGTGTATTATTGACAGTAACTTTTTAAATGTATAAAATGTGGGCAAAAAATAGAAATGGCTTTCATTTCTGAAACATATACTCTCCTTCTAAAGTTGGATAAAGTTAATGGACAGCCTTACAATCTGCTTAGAAACATAGGAATAAATTCTAGAGACCCAGATTCTGCTGCTTAAAATATTATATTGCAATTTTAGATGGTTGACCATTCCTATTCTAAGATACTACAGAATCTGTGGCAGGAGTCTGATTAGCTGCAGAAGAAGAAAGCCGGTTTGGTTTTTTAAAAATATAATTAGTAATTATTTTTCTTCTGTCAAATTGCCGCCTTTCCTCTCTTTTAAACAGATTTTCACAACTTACATCAAAGTTTGAGTTTTGAGTTTGCTAGCTGATTAAGAATGCTGGTAGTCAGCTGAGTAAACATCTCCATGAAGAGATTTGCAAATTCATAATCATACTCCATTTAGGACCAAATTAAATAATATTAACTATAGCTGAGGAATGACATCTTAAGTTACCAGTGTTACAAACCAAAGGCATTAAAATTACATGCAGATTTCACTAGGATGCTGCGAGTTTATGAAAGCTGGTCCTCAAAACACTAATCTGCTAATCAAGCAGAAAACATTCTAGTAACACTGTCAAAAGTGTTGACACAAAGTATGGAGCTAAATCTTTAGGCTTGACCTGATCGCAAAAATTAAATTGGGATGTTTAGCTCAAACATTAGCAAGCTTTTGAGTCCAGGATT
Organism: Spizella passerina; assembly: GCA_013401375.1. Taxonomy (NCBI): domain Eukaryota; kingdom Metazoa; phylum Chordata; class Aves; order Passeriformes; family Passerellidae; genus Spizella; species Spizella passerina. The sequence continues at coordinate 1,826 of WBNQ01086902.1, forward strand.
TTCATGTGACTTACAAGAACTGGCCAAAATCACTTTGCTAGGAGAGTTGCACTCTTTGCCATGGAACCTGCTTCTGTGTGTTTGAAAATAGCTGCATGGAAGCAGAAAAAATATACTGCAGAATTTCAGTAATATCAAAAAAAAAGTGTAAAGCAAGAATATTATGTACAGTGCCTGTCTGGGGTGGATTCAGGTTTATCAGACTTTTCTGATGCCTGTTCTGAGTCACTTATTTGACAATTCAACCTCCCTATTCTTTGCTTGAATTTGTTTGAGGATACCAAGCTATAGGTGTTTGAAGCCTTGGAGATCTGTAATTTCTTGCCAACAGATTGTATGAAAACTAAGAGCTAACACAAGGTCAAATGGACTTGGATGCTCATGGACTAGAAATACACAGGAATACTACAATCAGCTCACAAAGACAAAACTAGCTGCATGTAAAAACTAGCAAATGTAAAAGATACCATGTATATTTTTCTCTAGCTGCCTGATTTTGGCAACAATATAGGACAGGGTACTGCACTGAATGAACATTTGGGCTGACTGTGCTTATGTAAGAAATCCTTGACATGTAATTTTAACAATCAGATCTCCAACATAAAAGACAGTAAGTATGAGTGTTAAATGAAAGATTCTGCTCTCAATAAAACTACACTGTGAGCTACAAAAACACTTGAAGCTCAGCCTGGATAATTAGAAATAGCCTGGATTTTCTGTTCTGAGCCCTATACGTCTCCCTGTAACTATAAACAGCACAGTGATATGGCTATAAAAATGGACCATGATGACACAATTTCTTTTTTCAAAAGGCTCTATCTGCTTTTATTTCCTTGTTCCAGTCAGCTATTTCTTTTAGGAAGGCTGGTATCACAGTGCAATTTCTGGTTGAGCACCTTTGTCACCACAGGCCAAAAAGGCCAGTCATTTTATTCTAATTTGATGTGTGCAACCTATGCCAGTCTGTTTAATTCCTGTGTTGTCTACAGCTTGTAGGGGGACAGAATGTAAGAAAAGAAAGATAGTGTAGAAAGTAATGCTACCCCTAAGGAGCTGCAGCTGGGCCAATTATCAAAGATTAGGAATAGGCCTGACTTTAACAGGCCACAGGAGTGCTATAAAAGAGTGGGGTGGCTGGTTGAGAAGGGAGCTGGAGTTAGTTGGCTGCTTTGTGATGATGAAAGTGTCAGTGCTCTGAGGAGCTGCCTTCCAGAAACACCAAGAAGGTGTGACACTTTTGTGATAAGGAGACAACAGTATGGAACCTCTGCAATCAGATGGCCACAACAGCTCACGAGTTTATAAGGACTGCTTAATGCTACAGGACCCAGCTATTGCAGGCAACAGTTATAAACTTTCAAAACATGAGGGGAAGACAGCTGCAGGGGTCAGAGGGGTAAGAGCTCCCATCTCACCTCCTGTTTCACCACACACCCTTTCCTCCCCTCTCATCACTCTTGGACCTGGGGGCTGTGCAATGCCCTGGCCTTGCTGGGGCAGGGGGCTGCTCCTGCTCATGCACTAGGATGCTCATGCCCTACAGCCACGGTCATGGCTGTGCCTCTCCACTGCAGGAGGGCATGGCATGACGGGAAATCACTGAGGACATTCAAACTGAGGAGAGGGATAGACAGCGAGAAGCAGCCCTTCCTCTACGATCACAAGCCCTGGTCTCCTCCTGGCCTCGAGGAGCTGCCCTGACCTAAAATCATACCATATTTGGCACAGCTTTTCATTATTTTTGGCGACAGGAAGGGAAACCATGATATGACAACTGAAATAAAATTTTAAAGGACCTATTCTTAACATACCCAGAAAGTTTCTCAGGAGTAACTTGGCTTAGCAGCATCATTGTAAAGTCTCACGACAGCTAAGACAGAAAACTCAGTCTTTTATTTACTCATTTATGTTCCCAAATAACTAAAAGCTCATAAAATCCTCAGATGTATGCTAATTTTTATGGAACAGCTCTCAAAAATAACAGCAATGGTGAGTACTTGTGGGGTTTTTTTTGTTTTGTTTTGTTTTTTTATTTTGAAAAGCTTTTTATTTGCTTAGACTTTCAAGGAAATTATGATGATAGAGAAAAGTGTGGTAAAACCTTGTTTGTGGTTTCCACATTGCCAAACTGTCATTTATGTTGGCCTTTTATACACCTTTAACCTATGTGGGTTTTTTTACAAGGAATGAATCTGATGTTAAATTAAATTACTCCTTCCATCTTAAGTGACTGGGAGCAATTGAGCGCTAAGAACTGGAACTGTAATTTAAGTGATAACAGTGGTATGAAATTTGTAAGTCTAGTTATTAGGGTCATATGATGCAGAAAAAAATGCAGTCTAGTTAAGACTCACAACTTCAGTTCATATTTACTGGAATTTTTAAGGAATTTCTTCTGCACCAGTTGTCACTCTACATCTGTAACTTCAACAATGCAAGTGTTCCCTGTTCTCCTACATCTGGTTGTGAGTGACAATGCCAGCACAAGCAAATAGTGCTCACAACTTTTGATTTGCTTCACATTCTCTTCTTCCTCACTAAGAGGAAAGAAAAACCCTGAGGTTTGCTTTCATTGCTTACATCTCCTATCCCTCCCTAGGAGTTGCAGCCAAAGGACTCATGAGCAAAGTGAATACAGGGAGTAGGAATTTAACATTCCTAAGGATCCCTGAGAAAGGGAAAGCACCATAAACTCAGGCTTTGTCAAAGAAGCACCAGTTTACACACCCTACTACATTATGACTACTTTTGTTTCTTTGTGTACTTTCAGTACTATTTTGAAAAAAAAGGAAAAAAGCTATTAATAGCTGGTTGTAGGACAGGTTTTTAATTTGGAGAAGAAAGAAAAGAAAAAAGACGTTTCAGAACTTTGAGTGACTTAGCATCACACTTAAGCTGCAGATCCATCTCTAGAGCTGACTAACTGCTCCCTCCTTTGATCAGTAGTGTTTCTTCACCTTTGAAAGAGTGAGTGGGTATGTAATATTTTTATTAGGTAGAAGAAAAGTCATAACACTTTGTAAGAGACAATTCATTTTTCTAATTGCAAAGACAGGCAAGAAGAATATTATATTTGGTGCAATTAAGTGGTTAGTCATTCTTCCAGAATGAGAAAATCTTGCATACAGCTNTTTCTTTTTTCAAAAGGCTCTATCTGCTTTTATTTCCTTGTTCCAGTCAGCTATTTCTTTTAGGAAGGCTGGTATCACAGTGCAATTTCTGGTTGAGCACCTTTGTCACCACAGGCCAAAAAGGCCAGTCATTTTATTCTAATTTGATGTGTGCAACCTATGCCAGTCTGTTTAATTCCTGTGTTGTCTACAGCTTGTAGGGGGACAGAATGTAAGAAAAGAAAGATAGTGTAGAAAGTAATGCTACCCCTAAGGAGCTGCAGCTGGGCCAATTATCAAAGATTAGGAATAGGCCTGACTTTAACAGGCCACAGGAGTGCTATAAAAGAGTGGGGTGGCTGGTTGAGAAGGGAGCTGGAGTTAGTTGGCTGCTTTGTGATGATGAAAGTGTCAGTGCTCTGAGGAGCTGCCTTCCAGAAACACCAAGAAGGTGTGACACTTTTGTGATAAGGAGACAACAGTATGGAACCTCTGCAATCAGATGGCCACAACAGCTCACGAGTTTATAAGGACTGCTTAATGCTACAGGACCCAGCTATTGCAGGCAACAGTTATAAACTTTCAAAACATGAGGGGAAGACAGCTGCAGGGGTCAGAGGGGTAAGAGCTCCCATCTCACCTCCTGTTTCACCACACACCCTTTCCTCCCCTCTCATCACTCTTGGACCTGGGGGCTGTGCAATGCCCTGGCCTTGCTGGGGCAGGGGGCTGCTCCTGCTCATGCACTAGGATGCTCATGCCCTACAGCCACGGTCATGGCTGTGCCTCTCCACTGCAGGAGGGCATGGCATGACGGGAAATCACTGAGGACATTCAAACTGAGGAGAGGGATAGACAGCGAGAAGCAGCCCTTCCTCTACGATCACAAGCCCTGGTCTCCTCCTGGCCTCGAGGAGCTGCCCTGACCTAAAATCATACCATATTTGGCACAGCTTTTCATTATTTTTGGCGACAGGAAGGGAAACCATGATATGACAACTGAAATAAAATTTTAAAGGACCTATTCTTAACATACCCAGAAAGTTTCTCAGGAGTAACTTGGCTTAGCAGCATCATTGTAAAGTCTCACGACAGCTAAGACAGAAAACTCAGTCTTTTATTTACTCATTTATGTTCCCAAATAACTAAAAGCTCATAAAATCCTCAGATGTATGCTAATTTTTATGGAACAGCTCTCAAAAATAACAGCAATGGTGAGTACTTGTGGGGTTTTTTTTGTTTTGTTTTGTTTTTTTATTTTGAAAAGCTTTTTATTTGCTTAGACTTTCAAGGAAATTATGATGATAGAGAAAAGTGTGGTAAAACCTTGTTTGTGGTTTCCACATTGCCAAACTGTCATTTATGTTGGCCTTTTATACACCTTTAACCTATGTGGGTTTTTTTACAAGGAATGAATCTGATGTTAAATTAAATTACTCCTTCCATCTTAAGTGACTGGGAGCAATTGAGCGCTAAGAACTGGAACTGTAATTTAAGTGATAACAGTGGTATGAAATTTGTAAGTCTAGTTATTAGGGTCATATGATGCAGAAAAAAATGCAGTCTAGTTAAGACTCACAACTTCAGTTCATATTTACTGGAATTTTTAAGGAATTTCTTCTGCACCAGTTGTCACTCTACATCTGTAACTTCAACAATGCAAGTGTTCCCTGTTCTCCTACATCTGGTTGTGAGTGACAATGCCAGCACAAGCAAATAGTGCTCACAACTTTTGATTTGCTTCACATTCTCTTCTTCCTCACTAAGAGGAAAGAAAAACCCTGAGGTTTGCTTTCATTGCTTACATCTCCTATCCCTCCCTAGGAGTTGCAGCCAAAGGACTCATGAGCAAAGTGAATACAGGGAGTAGGAATTTAACATTCCTAAGGATCCCTGAGAAAGGGAAAGCACCATAAACTCAGGCTTTGTCAAAGAAGCACCAGTTTACACACCCTACTACATTATGACTACTTTTGTTTCTTTGTGTACTTTCAGTACTATTTTGAAAAAAAAGGAAAAAAGCTATTAATAGCTGGTTGTAGGACAGGTTTTTAATTTGGAGAAGAAAGAAAAGAAAAAAGACGTTTCAGAACTTTGAGTGACTTAGCATCACACTTAAGCTGCAGATCCATCTCTAGAGCTGACTAACTGCTCCCTCCTTTGATCAGTAGTGTTTCTTCACCTTTGAAAGAGTGAGTGGGTATGTAATATTTTTATTAGGTAGAAGAAAAGTCATAACACTTTGTAAGAGACAATTCATTTTTCTAATTGCAAAGACAGGCAAGAAGAATATTATATTTGGTGCAATTAAGTGGTTAGTCATTCTTCCAGAATGAGAAAATCTTGCATACAGCTTTTAAAAATCTTTTTAAACTACTATAAAGCAATCATATTTAAGGAAAAAAAAGAGATAAATGCTAAATATTTTACTGACTACTGAATATTAACTAAGCACTACATCTTTAATTAAATACATTTTAAACCACTTAATACGTACCAATATCGCTGACAATCAAGAAACAGAGCCCTTATATCAATTTACCTCTTACATTGATGTAAAAGGCAAAATAACTGCTGAATATGGCAACCCAAACTGGTATGAAAACACCAAAATATTTAACATTATAAAAACAAAAAATGTAAAACCTAACAAAATATTTATTAGGCTACAACTTGGAATTTGAATTCTTATCCTGAATCAGTGAAATGATGTTATGGAATCTATCCATCACAAAGGATTTAAATGAACTTGGAATATAAGAAAATGCAGTGATTATCTCCTATGGATAATCAGAAACAACAATGGACCTTGATAAAATTCCATATGACTGGAAGCATTAATTTATAAATATTTTGATTTATGCATCAAGAAAAGCAACTTCTTTTGAGAATCCTGGCAAAGCTTTAAACATTTCTACAGGAAAATAGCCTGAAGTTACTAAAACAGAAGAGATGTAACAAAATAACAAAATGTTAAACAACTGTGAGATAAATAATAATTAGATGGATTTAAAAAGAAAAAAGGGGGAAAGCAAAACCACAGTAATAACAGGAATTTATTTTATCATGACTAAAAGTATACATCTAAAAAACATTTATGCTCTTAGCTATTGAAAATAATCTGATTTTAACTATAGAAAGTAATCTGAAACTGTAAATAACAAAAATGTGCTTACAAAGAGGCTGTCATTTCAGTCAGGCTGAGAAAACAGGAGGCTTAAATGGAAGATTCAGTAGGCAGGAATGTTGTTACATTACAATTGAAATGAAAGTAATATTGCATCTGCAACAACCCATGGTAAGATCATTACTCTGTCATTATTTACGGATTCATGCATAGTTGACAATAAATGGACTTAAAAACATACAGAAATGTCATAAAAGTACAGTTTTGATTAAGGAACAGGGAAAAAGTATAGACTGCCTCAATGAAACATAACATGCTTCAACAACAGGAAGAAGGAACGAGTTATACCATGTCACTCTAACCTTTTGCACTCTTATTAGATTTCCTGATACTGTCACTGGTGGGACAGAGAAGCCAATAAAAACCTACTCAGACACAATTTGTCAAGGCAGAAGCTTTACCTGGGCTGGCAGTAGAAATGACATGTAAGAACAAATGTGGCCAAGGGAAACTCACCTCCTTCCAGCTTTCAAAAACTTTTACTATTACTAATGAATCAAAAAAAAAAAATCTGTCTCAGGTGCCTTGAAGGTGAATACTACCCTCTTTTTCAATGTTGGTAGACTCTTCCTTGAACTGAAACATATGAAGTTATTTTACCTATTTAAATGGGAGGTGGGAAAAGGTTATTTTCAGAGAAGTGAAACACAATCTAATAAGGGTTAAGTAATGTGACCTAAGTGGCATATGCCCCAAACATCTTTCTTTTGAAACAGATGTCACAGGGAAAACTTCCAAGCAGTTGGTTTGGCAATCCAGTTGAAAAGGGATAGGAGAATAGGATGCAGGGCTGTGCCCACCCCCTGTGTGGGAGGGACCTCCTGTATTTCACCATAATGTTGCGTTATGTCTCAGGTCAGGGCTTCTCTGTCACAGCAAGAAGCTGCTCATAAGGTCCACTTGGCAGTGATGGGAGGCGCATGTCAGGGGCAGACTCCAAAATGAACCTGGATATCTGGTGCTGAGTTAATAGTCCTGCGTGATGACAGCTTCATGAGACTTTTGTCTGATCAAATGAAAGCACTTCTTGTGAGAAGGCAGCTGGAGGTAACCAGATCAACATTCACCTAGAGGGTTAGATTTTGAAGTTTTAATGATTTTGAGATAGCATTATAGCATGCTAAGACTATTATTTTGGGAGAGTTAAGCCTATTAATTTATCAATTATATGAAAGGCAAGAAAGGCTCAGCAAGAAAATACCTTCTTAGCCTCACCCATCTGCAGTAAGCCTGCCTTCACAATCTGTTTAGCCATTTCATAGCATTTCTGGAGTTTGCAGACTGGCAGCAGAACAGGCGCCAGGTGCTGCTGCTGCTGGGTTTCTCGAACAGGAGCTGTTTGCTCCAATTCCTCTGTGTTTGTGTAGGAGTAGCTGCATCTTGATTACTCAGTGGAGGAGGCAATCTGAAAAGCCAAGGGCACTGGATCAACTACCCCTGTGCAGGGAAAGCAAATAGGGACAGTCACTGCTTTCATCTAATTTCACCCTGTTTTAATTAAGACAGTGGGAAGAACCTCCCGACAGGATATGCAGAAGACTTGTGTCCCTAAGCTTGTGCTGTGCTAAGGAGCCTTTTGCATACCTACACAGATCCTTCAAAAAGTGCTAACATTGAGAGAATAAACATTCCTGCAGAGAACATAATTAAAAAAAAAAGTGCCACTGTATCTGGTGGCACTCAGTAAAATTAGGATCACACAACCGTATGAAGCATTGGAGGTCAATTTTCTTCTCCCACTGGGTGAGTAAATCGAGTCCCAGTGCTGGCAGGAAGGCTTCAAGGCATGAAAAATGGGGCTGCCACAAAGGAAAGATATCCAGGCTTCCTCTCTCTGCACACACATCCTCTTCCAAGTCAAGTAGACTAGGTCAACAGTGGAAATAAGAAGTCTTCTCTTCCTTTTGTGTTGTTAGTAGAACATGTTTTAGGAATTCACATGATACTTTTTTACTTCAAATGAGTAGACTTGGTCTCCCTAAGCTGGCCAAAACAGCCAACCCACAGAAATCGCAGAAACTGTGGAATCAAAATTGGCCAAAAAAAAAAATTTTTTTAAATGTCAACAGACAGCTCCTTTAGGCTCCTTCATATATATTCAAAAACAATCCACAATTACAGTTCTGAGATATCATTCTTTACTTTAGAGAGCAAGCACATGAGTCATGACCTTCCCATACTGAGGAAGACATAAAGTAGCTTCAGGAAATTTCATAACAAACCATTGTTGAATACAGTTGGTAAGGTGCGAATCAGACGAGGAGGTAAAAGCTATTGTTCACTCAAGAGTTGACATTTTTACATCCTTAGAATGCTTTGATTTTTTAATCATGCTGTAGTACCTGCAAAACACTGTTTACCCTGAGTCAAGCACTGGCAATTCATTAAAGACTGAGCAGAACTTGGCAACACAGTAGCATCACTAACAGGTGGAACACAGGATCTGGGACCTTGATAGGCTGGTGCAAAACAGCATGAAACCTTTGCAGATCTGAAATTCACTGTTTTTTTGTTTTATTTCACGTAAAAATGAAATAGCTTGTTCTACAATGTTGATGATGTGGATATACTTAAATCACTTCTCTATGCCACATGGACTTTGGTGTTGAGTAGAAAAATGCCTCTTTCCAAATCAAACTGGTGTATTATTTTGGAGTGGAGCTGTAAAAATCAAAGAAGCAATCAAACCATTTCTGCATGCTCTGACTGCAAACAGAAAATGGCAATGTGGCAAAAATAGAGCAAAATCAAAGACAGAGAAATGCTGAATATTTTGTTGAAAAGCTACTCTGGATAACCTATGGGTTCTCTTGCAGAGGCTTCCAACAGAGATATTTGCCCTTAGGATGTGGGACTTTGTCAGATGAGCAGCACTGGCTCTCCAGCCCAACGTTCATCGGAAGATTGGAAAGGTAAGGATCAGAAGGAAGATAAAATGAGGATGTGTGAGCTGGGGAGCATGCCCTAGTGCATCTCATGCCTGACAGGTGCTGGCCTCCTGCTGCAGCCACCGTGGGAAATCCCTACCAGCAGTAACAGTGTCCCCAGAACGCTGCACGGGGAAACAGAGCAACGAAAAGCCGAGCAAGTGGCAAAAGTAGGGAGACCTGCACTCGGAGATTGGGTGTGGGATCCACCTTCGAGGCCCTTGGCAGACCCGCAGCAGTGCCGTGGTCGCCTTTCGGCCGCTGGCACCCAAAGTGGCGTGAGGCAGAGAGAGAGCTCGGCTGCCTCCCCGCTACATCTTGGTGGCTCAACACCTTCAGACCCTTGCTGAAGGTCTTCAGACCTGGGAGACCTCTCGCTGCTCTATCTCCAGGTCGCGTCCATAGAACAGTAAAAGCCCTGTGGGTGCAATGCCGTGGCAGGTGCCACCACGGTCCCGCCGGGCGGGGAGGACAGCAGCGGCAGTGGGACCCTGTGCCCAGGGGCTGCGCCTCCCGCTCGCCCCCTCCTTAAGATGGAGACGCGGCACCTCCTCGCCTTGCTGCCGGCAGGAAACCCCCCCCCCGACTCCCTCTAGGGATGGGGCTGGACCGACCCCACCTCCCCGCCTGGGGCCGCCTCCCTGCCGTGCCCAGGGCTGCCCACAGGTGCGGCCCGCTGCTGCCGCGGCGGCGGGCGGTGCGTACCCGGCGGGGCTGTGGGCAGCGATCCTGCGCGGAGCGCGGCGGCCGCCCCTCGGCAGCGGCGTGAGGGACGGCGCCTGCTCCTGAGTCAGCAGCGGCGAGGAGGAGGTGGCGGCACCTCCCGCCCTGCCCAGCCCGGCCCCGCTCCGGCCCCACGCCCGCTCCCGGCGCCCAGCACCCGCGGGAGGGAGCGAGGAGGGGCGGCGGGGCAGCGCCGGCTCCTGCCCTCCGCTAGGTAGGGTCGCCAGGAGATGGGATCGCCGCCGCGGCCTGGGTGAGGGTGGGGAAGGGGCGGAAAGCGGAGCCGGTGCTCCGGGCGAGGCGCTCCGCAGCCGAGCGCTGGGCAGCCGCCCTCGGCTGCCGGCGGGGCGCAGCCCGGGCTCCGCGGGAAGCAGCTGGGAATGCCGGGCTGGAAGGCTGCGGGACAGCGGCAGCGATGAGCCACCCGGTCTTGCAGGGAGTTCTCCTTAACTCCTTGACTCCCCCGTCTGCGTGGACTGTAGTGTGTGTTCTGTGCGACCTGTTAGGCCGGGAGCGTGGGGAGATACAACAGTGGGCTGCTTTGGGGAAACGAGTGTGAGTGTTGGCAGATAGATGTATTTATTTATGTATGAAGGATCAGTTTTGATAGGATATTTCCTAGGAGGTGTTCATATGCATTTAGCTATGTGAATTCGAGATCAGAAATCATAGCTTTATGTTGTTCTCTCCGTGTGTGTATATATTGATATTTAAATATCCAAGGAATGTAAGAATATTGCTCTCACCAAGCTGCCCTCCAGTCTTCTGTCAAAGTGTGTTTTTGTTACAGCCCAGACGTGTATTTATGTGCCTGCTGAGAATGGTGCTAATGTGTAGTATGTGAAATGCTTTGTTAGATTGCATTCTGAACAGTAGGACAAAGCTTAAACAGGAGAAAGTGCAATGTGTGATTTTTATATCACTGCAGTTTTGGGTGTTATCTGCATGATGGTTGCTATATAGAAACATTTCCATCCTTCTCCTGACCCCCTTCAAGCGCCTATTGCAGAATAGTCAGATAGCTGAGGGAACAAAATGAAATGCAAACTGTCTTGCCCTCTGTTCCTCCCTTATCTGTTTATACTGCAGGAACACTCTTATGTTCCTCACGCTGACTGCATGACAAGATAGTGCAGTTGATATATTAAACTCTTTGGGGTAGGTTCTCTATCTCTTTTTGCCTTTGCAATGTCTTGTAGTTGGAGACTGATCCTCAGCTACCCAATTCTGAGAAATGTAAATATCATGTAAGTATCGTTTTGTTTTACAAAATTTGACTGTTGCAGTTGATATTTCAGAGTTAGACATTGTGTTGAGCCGAATTTGAATCTCTAAAAACCAGAGTTAATAGATGATACTGTCTGTACTCATTTTGGTAGCTTAGATGATGGGAGCTGCTCAGCATGTTGTAGGTCTGAGTGGTGCGGGTAAGGTGAGAGTGGTGTGTACAAGCTTCTTTGGCTGATGCTTTTCCCTAAGCACAAGGCAGTGGAGAATGCAGTATAGCCTGGATTTTACATTGTTTGGAATAAGTGGAATCATGATCATGGTGGTCTGTCGAGGATGCTGTGGGCAGGGATTTCTTGCCCAGTTTAGTCTTTTCCCCACCATTTCCTTTGAGGAATACTGTGGTGGAGAACTGAAGGAGTACTTCTGAAAACTTCAGATTCCACAGAGAACACATGCAACTATTAATCTGCTTCATCTTCACTAGATGTGTATCAGTGAGCTGTAATTCTGTCAATTTTAACAAACTGCATGAAGTGACAAAGTTTTGGTGACCTGGAGATGCTGTAGTTTGGTTCAGCATTGCATTGTGTTGACCTCTCACCGCTTCGGTTTTGGATGCTGTCTGAGCTGGCTGCTGATTTCAGTGGCATGGAGATGGAGGAGTTACCATGGACAGGTTTCTGAACCTGCTAGTGAAATCTCCATCAGGAATGCTTTAAAAACAGTTTATTCTCTCTCCTTCCCATGTGCAAAGACACAATATCTGTTTCAGGTGAAGTTTTTCTAAACCTTCCCAGCTGTACTTTCTGTAACGTTGGAAAAGGCTTTCTGTGGGCTTCCGCGCTTATCAGTGGTACAGATTTGCTTACAGATCTTTTGTTTATTGTGTGGGAAAGGTTTATGTATGCTAATTTTGATATGTTAGTATATTAGGTACTAAATGTATATCCTTAATGGAAAACCAGTGATTAAAGGTAGAGCTGTGAACAAGTGCTGCATATCCAGCAGTCTCCAATTTCAGGACAGTGGAGAAGGCAAAAGCCGTTGTAATGGATATTGTACCCATAGGGAGAAATCTTTCCTACTGTCAGGCTGTTAGCTTTCAATTTCTGTCACAAGGTACCTTTCTGTACAAATTTATAATCTAATTTAACAGCAGATATAGTTGCTTTTCCATTTAAGCATCTAATCTCTTCCTGAATGATGCCAGGGTATGGCCACTGAGTATTTTTCAGGATGATGTGATTTTTTACTGAGCAGATTGGAATTGAGTCAGTCCAGTTGGTGGACTGTTGTAAGGCTAATGCCAGTTTTCAGGCTAGTTAACCTTGATGAAGAGACAGTTCAAAGGTTATTTCCTATCCTGATGTATTTTCTTTGATAAATCTGTTCTCTGTACAGTTTGTTAATTGCTTTGCATGTTGCAAGGAATTCCCCTCATAAAATACAGATGGATTTTAGAGAAGTAAAACATACTCAGTTATCTGAGATTGGGCTCCAGAAGTTTGCCTCTGAGGGGAGTCTGTGTGTGCACATGTGCTTTAGCTGTTTATTACAAGCAAGTGATTTCCTGAACAGCAGAGTTAATTGTCTGTAAAGTTGTGTATTGAGGTCAAAACCTGATTTTTTCATTGTCTTTCCCTGTACCTCTGCATTTTTTTTGCCACACTGCTTCCTCTTTCCACAGACTGGGCTGATTTCACAACACATGGGCTGCCATTTTCAGTTATGGAAACTGGATGGCACATTGTATGAGGTTTGAGCCTAAAGATGTTCAAATTGCAGTTTTGTTTTCTCTGGCCTAGCTCATTTTACAAAAGTCATAAGAATTTAATTACCTTCTGGTAATCAGTTCTTCTCTGGTTGAAATCAATGAATGGCTTAAAGGGTACATAAGTGAAAAAAATCTTTCAGACAAGATTTTTCTCTACAGGGCAGCAGACTAACAATGGGCATAAAAAGTTGCCTTTGTCATGTGGGTCAAAAGACTTCCCCGGGTCTAGAAATGGATTTGCAGCATCCAACTGCTCTAAAGCTCTTTCCTTTAAGGTGATAAAATTGCAAGACAAATGGAGAGAATGTTTGCGTACTTGATCTGAAAGACTGGGGCTTTTCTCAGTATCTGCTGTTGTATCCATGCCCCTTATGCACGCTTTTTTCCTGCAGTGTGTGTTATTTTATCTCAGGCAGTCACCGAGTTCAGTACTCTAATCTCAGAAATGGTTAATTAATTTAGTTGATGTTAATACTTATATTTCTTGATCCAGTCTCTGCCAATCAATCTGTGTAGAGCTTGGAAAGCTTTCATAAATCAGATGCACCTCTAAGTCTGGTTTTATCACACCACAGCATGATACAAAAAACATTATCTAACATCCTAGTGCATCCATTTGGCTTCAAGTGTCAGGCTGTTATTTCTCCTACTGTATGGTGCTTTGTTCATTAATGAAGGTAGTATTTATCACCTGAAGGCCATAAATCAAAAAGCTTGAATTTCCTGTAAGGGAAGTGGGTTCAGAGAACTTATACAGTAAAACTTAAATTTTACTGTAGTAGTTTTGCATTGTCTTTCTTCATAGTGTTTGCCTTGTGAGTGCTATTAGTGCTAGAGTGTCAAAGTAAAATGTAGTCATTAATTTAAGTACAACAAATTGCGCTGGACAATAACATAGATGTTTTTGCAACTCTTTCTGTAGCTAGTGTTGCTTTGACTGAGGTTACAAACTTGGGTTTTTTTGAGACACCCTCATGTTTTATGTGACAGCTGTCCTCTGCATTTCAAAGATAGAAGGAGTCTGCCATTTCCTTTGAAGTGTGATCATCTCTGTATTCAGCACTTCTGAGATCAGTGTCTGGGGTTCCTGCATAGTATGTTTGAAAATTTGGTCCCCAGTCTGCAAATACTAGTTTGATGCTTAGGTAGAGATCATGTTACAAGAAGAGTAATTTTTCTTTTTGNTTATCATAAATCCTAGCACTGATTTAAATGTGGTCATGACTTTGCCCCATGAAGTTTTTCTTAAAAAAAAAATGGCAATATTTAAAGTCTTGACCAATCTATGAAAACCATGAATCTTGTGGGTTTAAATTGTGGGATTTTTCTCTTCAGTAGAGAGAGTTTTTTTTCCCTACTGAAGATTGAGACTTTTTCAATAATTACTGTAGTTCAGGAAATGACACTTTAAGAAAATTTGTCAAAATCCTAAGAACTGCAATTAAATAATGGCATTTTGAATCAATTAATTTTTCCTTTTAATTTGAGGATGTAGAATGTAAGTGGTAAAAAATTGTTCTTAGTTGCAGCTCAATGCTATAGCAAAGCTTTTCATAGTTCTAATATAGTCATTTTTGACCTCGAGCAAGTGCAAAATAAATACATTCTTGTGTTCTTTGCAATTATGTGATCCAGATTAAACTATCCATGTGAGAATCTTTCTTGCACCTCTCCTTTTAATTTCCTCAAGTTTCTCCAGAAGCATCAGCCTGCACTTGCAAATTGTCCCTGAGCTGCACAGAGATGCCTCGGTACCAAGCTGGAGCCTGCTGTGCAGTGCAGCCTGCTGTGTGTAATTGCTTTCTGCCAGAATGGCACTTGAAGGAGCCAGGCAGTCGACTGAGACCACACAACTTTGTCACACAGGCCTTCAGTCAGCAGTTGGGCAGCAGAAAATTTGGATTCTGCAAACTGAAGATGATTTCTACCATCTTCTCTGCAGTTGTACGTGTCTTTTTGCAGGCAGTTTGCTAAATCTGATTTTGCTTTTTCCATACAAAGCTCAAAACTGATGTTATGTACACCCATTGGATAGTTTTCTTCTGTCACCAGTTTTCCTGTTGGGAAAAAAGTATTTCAATACTAGAAGATTGATTGATTGATTGTGAACTACTCTTCGTGAAAGGCTAATGACAGGCTAGATGAAAATCCAGAGGATTATGCAAGGTTGCTTTACCTCTGCTGTGGAAGCCACAAGATACCATCTTGTTCCTTCAAGCTCTCCCTTTATGGGTCTCACTTAATTTTCATCGTGGAGTACATATTTGAAGATTGCCTCACTTATCAGTTCTCTCTGTCCTCTATGTCCTTGTGAAAGTGGAAAACAAATGGAAACTGAGTGTAATGGTATAGAGGAGCTGTCCAACAGTTTGACTGCTGTCTGAAGAGAGGTATTTTGATGTGTCTGGCCTGTTGAGGGGAGAGAAAGGCTCTCAGGTGTTAACTGATCTCACTCTGTGCTATTAATTTTCCTAAGGGTTAGTTTTTGATTAGCCTTCCCTCCTTGCTGAGCTGTCTGACCTCAGGGCTATGCAAATGTCTGTATTGAAGATTAAGTAGTAGCAATCGTGAAACATGTCCATCCTGACACTAATTATGGTGTTTTTATACCTTAGCAGAGTAGCTCCACCATTCATTGGTGGGTTCAGAATATTTCCTTCCTTGTCAATAGCTCTTCACCCTGTATACCCCTGCTAACCCTCTCAGCTTTAGCATTTCCACTATTGTTTGCACTCTCCACCCCAGTTGTAATGAAGGAGATCTTGTAGAAGATTTCCTGTGATCTTGTAGAATAAAACGGCTCTTTCTGTGCAGCACTGCTCTTTTCTCTTTGTCGGGCTGTTTGGTGTCACTTAGCAGTTGACAGAGCTGTGGTTACCAGTGGAGCTAGTTGAGCACGTATCCAATCCAGCTGAACATGGGAGAACATATTCAGCTATTCAGTTTGTCGTTTTATCACCATTACCTTGCTGTTTGTGTCCTGGATCTGACAGAGTTGCGATGTAATACCAATCTAATGTCAGCCTTCACTAAGACCTGTGGGAGATGCTGTTAATAAAGCAGAGAGACATTTGCAATTATAGTTATATCCTGCAGCTGCAATAACATTCCCTCAGAAGTCATGGTTTTGTTTTCAAGTATAGGTACCTATTGTTAGCAAATTGTGTAAGAGAAAGGTGACTTTGCACAGGTCATAAGCATTGATGACTCTGCAATACCTTCCACATCTGCTGAAGGACTTGAAAATTATCTCCTTTATTTAGATGCCTAACTTGTGGCAGTTTTGATGATGTGTGTTCAGGCAACACATGTTATTGTTAGAAGTCCTAGTGGCTGCATGTGTCCTGAGTATTTCTCTGTTACTAGGGACAAATGCTACTGGCATGAAGTTTAATTTTCTTTCCTTCTGCAGTATTTATGCAATGTTAATGCTCAGCTATTAAGTAACTGTCTCAGGTAGTAATGCAAGTACCATAACTGATAAAATAACTAATTTTAATTCTTCATGAGAGGTGGATTTCCTGAAGGATTGTTTTGTACTACATTTAATAGAAAGGCTGACAAATATATGTTTGTGTATGTGTTTATGCATATAGACACTTTCATTAAGTGTGGTTATATGTTCATTTACATGCAGCAGGCTGCTTTATAAAGGAAATGCTGTCATTTCAAAAATAGGGATTTGCTTTACTGTTGCTTGAGTTTTGGATGCTGTTTCAGTATTTCTTTTGATGTGTTCCCTAGCTGTGCTGGTGACCAGAAGGGCAAGGAGGCAAGGACCTCCTGCCTGCCTTTCTCACTGATGCCAGTGTGGCTGGGCCCAGTGTTCAGGCCCCTGATTCTCCTGGAGGTTTCTGCTGCCAGCCAGTGCTCTCTGACTGCCTTCATGGCACCATTTGTCCCTGTCTCTGATTTTGTTGGCATGCAGGGATTCTGCTGCACCTTCTGTGGAGCACCAGCATACTATCTTATGCTGTCTTTGCAGTTTCACAGCTGAAGGGTTTGAATGTATTCCCAGACACAGGTAATTCAGTCTGTATACGTTCTTAGTGCTAATGGCCCTGGCCTAATTATGTGTAGGAAGTGGCAATATAGTTCTTCTTGGCTGACCCCTTTCTCTCTCTATGGGAGAAAATTACTTGAGTCTACCTTAAAGTTAAGGTGAACCAAAATGCAGAGTGAGATTTGATGTGGAGGAGAAGAGAAATGTGGAGGTAATTCCTTTCCTTGGAAATCTGTTGTAGTTAATGTGTTAGCTAATAAAAGATGTGGTCCTGATCAGCAGCTGCGAATGTTTAAAAGGTCATGGAGTCAAAATGTTTGTATAGAGGGATCAGTTCAGACTTTTCTCTTATCCTGTTGCCTTGAGCCCTGTCAAAAGCTGCCAGCTGGAACAGAAAAACATAGTTTTCAGAGTAAGGCAATATATGTATAATACATACCTGTTTTGACCATACCTACTGCTCAAGGTTGCCATCCCTCTTCTAGCTAAGAGTGCAAGTCAGACTTGAACTTTTAAGAGCCAAGAAATGCCAAAGTAATTACCAGCAATGCTATCTGCTTGTGTTGTTATAAAAATAACGGGCTTTGTGTTATATGTGAAGGATAGAGATTCAGCTAGCAAAATAATCTTGTGGCCTTAGTTATTTTTAATTGCTGGGATCTCAGGGCTGGCCACCTTAAATTTTAATGTGTCTTGTGTTTGTGTGATGAAACTTGCACTTGTGTGGAACAGAAAAGTATCATGGGGAAGATAAGAGGAGCATTGCATGCACACACTGCAGCACTGTTTGCTGTTCTAACAGTTGAAGAAGGCACACAGTGTCTGGTAGCTTTGTTCTCATCTGTGGGTCAGAAGCTGTGCACTGAATTGTGACTGGGTGTGCTTTGTGTCTGAGCTTGATCCTAATATCAGGAAGCACAAGCTAGTGTTGCAGTGAATGTGAGCTCTTTTATTATGTGGAAATTAAACATCAATAGATGTGGAGCCACAGTGGAGCATGGGAGGACACAGTGCTGCTTTTGTGCATTCACTGTATCCTCACATGGTGTGTCCCATCAGGATTCAGTGGAGATTGTACATGTGGTCCAAAGTCTAGCAGTTTGCAGCTTTGTTAAGTCATGTTTTCTTAATATAAATTTTAAAAAAAGCCGAAACAAACAAACAAACCCCTAAAAAATTCACAAACAAAACAACAACAACATAAACCAAACAAAATCCAAACAAACAAACAAAACCCCAAAACAAACAGCCAAATCCATGACCATTTGCTTCAGGAACTTTTGTTTCTGAACCTGAGACCAAGTAACATTGAAAAAGTCTGGATAATTTGTACCATTTCTCAGTGTTTTTCTTAGTGTTGCTAAAATGTGGACTCTCATGTCAGTGTTGCTATTATGTGGACTCCTCAGGAAGCTGTTCTATGGTAAAAAGAAGCTGCTACTTTACTCTTTTTTGTGACAGTGAGATTGTAAAGTTGGCCTTGCAGAGGAAAAGCCTGTAAAATAAATAAAATATTTTTCTGCCTCTCATGGTTAATTTTTACCTTGTGATGTTCTGATACCAAGCCTGATACATTTTTCCTTAGGCTAAAGAACTAAAAGTCTCTCTTAGGCATTTGGTCCATTTGACTGTTTCTGGGAATGGGTGAAGGTTTCAGCAAATGCACAGTATCTCAGAAACGTTTGTCTGCCATAGTAAGTTCTTCTCCAAATCGTGATTTTTTTTTTTTTGTGGCTAACAACTTTTCCAAGTCTAGAAGGATTTCCATAGAAACAAGTAAAAGGCTGTATGTGAAATTGTGATCTTACCATAATAATCTCTTCTATCCCTCAAGGATGAAGTATTTGGGGTTTGTGCTAATAAGATGGGGATCATAGCATAGGAACATAGCATAATTCTGCTACTCTGTTTTTTTCTCAAAATCCACAGGAATGTTTCAAAAGCCACTGAAAGATGAAGCCTGTAAAAATTATATGCTCTGTACATCTCTTTGGTTTAGTTTGAGTGTCTGAAATAAAGCACCAAATAAAAATAATCGCTTGAGNACAAATTGCTTACTTCTAGTTGTCCTTGTTGAGTAACTTCCTGCTTGGCACAGTCTCACCCTCTCATATTATTTTTGTTTATCTAGAGATTCAGAGGGGAATGGAACTCTCACACAGAATGACCTTTAGCAAACACAGTGTTCCACTGCTTGGATTATAGCTCTGCTAAATGACATGGGGGTTCTTGTTCTTGGTATTTTTCCCTAAGGGGAAATGTCAGGAAGCCTCTAACAACCTTTCAGAGAATTATTCTCCCCTTATTTTCCAGCCTGTATAATATATTTATATATAGATGAATCTATGAAAGCTTTTTCCTGAAATACTGAGCAAACATTGTTCAGAATCCTGTGATGCTGTGAGGATTAAATAGCTTCCTGTGTTAATGACTTCTATGTGCAGCATTGATAATTAATTTTCTGGGGAAGAATGGGCTTATGAAACACTTAATTGATCTTTTGAAACACTTAACTGGGCATTTAAAGCAAGTGGGGCCAAACTTTGGAGTTGTGCAGTGAGCCCAGGGGTACAGGCAGCATAGGAATAGGTTGGGAGACCAGCTTACTCCTCACTAAGGCAGCTGCCTCAGGAAGGGGATTTTGTTTTATGTTGGATAGAACAAAACAAGAAGTCAAGGATCAGGCTTTTGGAAAGTTAGTCAGAGTAAGAATAATGCAATGTCTCATATCAGACTTAATTATTTGGAGAGACTTACTGTGACATGGGATTTCTGACTTAGTGAAGCAATAGAGAATATGCTGAAATCACAATGCAAAATACTTGGCAAAATGTAGCAGTGGCAATGTGCAGTTTTATCTGAATACCAGTATGATTTCCTTCACTGATTTCTATAATCCCAGCATCACAGCAACCTCTGTCAGTGGAATGGGGCATGTGGGTTGAAGCTAGCTCAGGCCCATTGCTGTCTTTTAAATTTTTTTGTTATTTGTTTAGTTT